>VZTB01017785.1:374432-387116 GCA_013397245.1 Thryothorus ludovicianus | reverse complement strand
GTCCTGGTGGCCGTCCCCGGTTCCCGTCCTGGTGCCCGTCGCGGTGCCGCAGGGCCGTCGGTACCTGCCTAAAGGGCAGTCGCTCGCTCTGGTCACTGACAGCCTGTGGGTGCAGACGGTGCCACGAGGCCTCTCCCTCCCGTAACAAAAGGGCGATTTCCAAACCATGCTGACACTATCGAGTCGCTCTTCCATGAACGACTCCCGGCTCCGGCGGGGCTGGCGGAGGGCGGCGGAGAAGTCCGGGAGCCCGGTGCAGCGGAGGGTCCCGGGGCAGATCTGCCCTCACGGCAGCCGAAGGCGAGCACGGCTGAGTTGAGCGATGTCCCGCGGGCACAGCACGGCTGGCAGAGGCACACCGTGGGCAGAGCGTGTGCTCCGTTTGTCACCGGTAGATCTGGAACAGTTCCCCTTGGATCGGTAGCGCTGCTTTGGCTTTTGGCGTACGGAACACGGACCTGGGGTTGCGCTGTGCTGCCCGCCCTGATGGTGGGTTCACTCCCCAGGTCCGAAATGGAAGGGAAATGCTCCCAAAGTGTGCAGAGCTTTTAGCAAAAGGGCTGCCCAGCCGGTCCGTTCATGTGAACCTCGTTTAAAGCATGCTAGTGGACAGACTGGGTATTAATGCTGTGATGAGGCTGTCAGGAAGAAAAATAAGGCTTTTCCTGCTCATGTATGGATGTTGCCCAGTGGCTGGATCTGTGTGTAGGGATGCTGAAGTGGTTTTTGGGGTACTGCTGTTTGTAAAGGGGAATGTTTGAAAGACCACTCAGTAACACCAGCTGGAATGAGCTGGAACCACATTCTCATTTCAAAACTCTGCTAGTGTGCTTTGGATTTTATCTTCATGTACCTTTGTTTGAAAACAGGAACCTTTTAATATTTAATAAAGATTTTTTTCCGATACAAGGGTAGTTTACCAGGAAGAATTGACTGTGTTGTAGCAGTTCCTCTGCACTCCTGGTGAACGAGATGCAGTGCTTGGAACAAGAGGGCTCCCTTTCTGAGAAACCATGCGGAAATGGGTCTGTTCTGTGGGGAAACACCTCTAGCACTGTTTTTCCTCAATGAACCCACCTGCTAGACAGTTTTTTTTTTTTCCCCACGTGATTTAGGAGTCATTGAGTCGGTGAAAGAACGCAAAAGAGATTCGCGTTGTGAGGATGTCCGTTGCCATGGCAACATTATTTCCCATGGATTTTGGTCCTGTTGTAATTATGCTCTGACTGATTTGGGAGCTCTGTGGTGCTTGGGGATGTTAGTACCAGAGTTACTGGGGATCCTTCCCCTCACCAGATTGATCTAACACTTTCCTAAAAGACCCAGCTGCTTGTTGCCAATGCTGGCTGCTGTTCCCTTGCATCACAGATGATTCAGAGGAATTTTCTGGGAACGTTCCACAGGTGTCACATCTTGGCAGGGAAATATAGGAAGAGAGAAATACGAGTTTAGGGAGCTAAATATGAACTGTGCTTTCTAAGGATGTAGAGAGAGCTCTTTAAAACCTTGCATTATAACAGAGGAAATATAACATCTATGGCAAAAAGCAATCTGATGGGAAAAAGCAACAGGAAGAAAAAAAAGAAAAGTACTTGTTTATGCTTTACTGACTTGCCAAGGTTTGTCTTGGGGTGCAGTATTC
Organism: Thryothorus ludovicianus; assembly: GCA_013397245.1. Classification (NCBI taxonomy): domain Eukaryota; kingdom Metazoa; phylum Chordata; class Aves; order Passeriformes; family Certhiidae; genus Thryothorus; species Thryothorus ludovicianus. The sequence continues at coordinate 385,474 of VZTB01017785.1, read as the reverse complement.
TTATTCCCACATTGGTACTTGCAGGTGGAGGCTTTGTGGTGCTGTGTGGGACACAGTCCCTGCAGCAAGAGAAGCAGCCCCCAGGACTCATGTCCTGGGTTTAGCTGGGAACACATTGTCAGATCTGTGACACCGTGGCTGCTGCTTCAGTGCTCTCTAGTAAGCTGTGAGTAGCCTTACTAGTGGTGATTCACCTCTGCTGTGGTAGAGCCTGAGATATCAGAGACCTTTGTCATGGAATTTCCTCTCCAAAGTGGACTGGATGGAGCTGCCCTCCCTGTCCCTGAGGGTGGCAGGGGACGCTGTGAGGGGCCCAGTGTAGCAGATTCTCTCAGTGACTGGGAACCTGTCCCCTCACAGAGTGGTTTTGGTAATATTAACTTTAGTTCCATCACAGCTCAATGGAGGGAAAAACTAGAAAGTGCCATAAATTCAGCCGAGCTTGTCAAAGCTGTCAAATTACCCCCTGACAAAGCTCCTGCCTGTAATGACTACAGCATCAGCTGGAGGGGATGTCTGTGATGGGGTGACAGAGCTGAGGCTCAGCACCGTTACACTTGTGATGTTCTGTCACTGGGGGCTCCTGAGCACCACCCGAGGGTGATGCTCTGAGCAGAGTTAGTTTTTAAAAAAAAAAAAAATCTAAAAATCTAAGGGTATAGACCAGCATCCTGCCTTCTGTTCTCAGCCAGAATAATGCTGACTGCTAAATTCTAAGGTCTTTCTTGGCCCCATTTGTTGTATTAGAAGTACATAGAGATAATGTCTTTGCACGTATAAAAGGTGCTATTGATTTCCTGTTACTGTTGTCCTGAAATGTGCATGGGGTGTCTATGGAGCAGTGACAATCCTCCATCACTAGCTTTATGGGAAAAGAATGCTTATTGAATCTCTTCCCATAAAATATAATCTCTTTCTCCCTTCCAGAATTTGCCGGCCCCTGTGGGAGTCCCTTACGTTATGTCTTTGAGAAAATTGATTTTTTTTGTCTCCACTTTGTACACTTGTGTTTAGTCTTATTTTTAATTTGGCTCATGTGATGTGAAGGCTTCCCTAACATTAAACATGCTTTCTCAGTCTTGTATTGCTTCTCTTCCATATAGGTTAACACTTTCAGAATGTTTTAAAATAAAATAAAGATATTTGCCTGGCACAAGTCTCTCTTGTTGTTGTTGAGAATTTTTTTAGTTTGAACGAGTCATTTCCCTGCTCATTCTCTCCAGACAGGGCTGAGGCACTGACAGCTTTTCAGCTGCTTACAGGTAAATTCGGGGTAAGTTTCTGGAGTGAGCACACACTGATTGATCATGGCTGAATGACACCATAGCCAAGAGCACAACTTGCAGTGTTGTCTGCTCAAGGAGCAAGGTGGTCTTTGAACTTTTAACAGTGGCAAAAATACTGTCAGATTTGTCCTTTCCTCTGTGTAGCAAATGACTGACTATGGGATTTTTCCTTTCAGGGAGGAAACGGCAACATGAATTCATAGATGATGAGTAGGATGCCAAAGCCAGAGATGACAGTGCTCTTGAAGAAATGCTGGGTAGAACAAAAAGGTAAAAGGAACAGCTAATTGAGTGCATTTCAGAGCCTGTGGGACTTTGTGGGGTACCTTTCCTCACGAGGCAAACGGCACACCCCCTCAAACCGGAGCTCAGTGTTCTGAATTCCCTCCTCCTCCGTTTTGCATGAAGTCCCAGTGCCGCCTCTCACTCCTGACCTGTTCTCTCTTTGCTCGGGTTTTCCCCAAAGTTGCATCATTCTGTCCCTAAAGCCCTCATCCTTTCCACCCCGTCCCTGCATGTGTGTGCTGGCAGGTGCAGCACTTCTCCCTGCTCCACCAGCACAGCAGTTACTCACACCTCTGCTGCTGTGGTTGTGCTGAGGGCCAAAACAGAAATGAGAGCTGCACTGGGCCAGTCCATTTGCAGCCAGTGTCGTGCTCCAGAGGGTGGGTCAGTCAGCCAAGGCCTGTTCCTGCTGTGGCTGTGCCCCCAGGCAGGTGCACACGGCTGCAGAGTTGGGGGTGTTCTGCAAACAGGTGCCTCTGACAGGGCTCAATCACTCTCTGCTACTCTGATGCCTTTTACTGCCTTTTGTGATAATGCTGTTGAGATGCCCAGAGGAAATACTTCCTATTGGTGCTTTCATTCTGTGAAATTCTCTCTGTGATGGAGGTGTGATAGTCTACCTGGGGACTTGGGGAGGTAAGAGGCAGATTTAGTCACACCTGCAGAGCACCACACAGTAGAACGGCCTTGATGCTCATCCAGTGGCAGCAGAAGTGATGAGGAACAAGAAAGTCTTTGTTAGTCATGTAGCTCTCCTTGGGATATTTTCATGCTTGTTTGTGCAGGGTGTCTTAAATACCCCAAATGTCAAAAGCAAATGTTCTCCTTGCAAGTGTTCCAGGTTTGCAGTGATGATCTGGCTGTTGCCCCTGCCTCTTTCTCTCCAGCAGCAGCTGTGTGGGACACAGGGTATTTCTGGGGCAAGCAGAGGATCTTGTCAGTACTGTGTTATGGGTTGATATATATAAATAATAATTTCTGCTGGAAAACAGCCATCAGGGAGGAATTCCTTGTAGTTCAAGTGTTCATGCCATTTGGCCAACCAGAGCTCTTGGTCTGCTTGGAGCCTTCCAGCCTGATGTGACAAGAGCTTGTCATGGACAGAGCTCTTTGCTCTGCCTGTGTTCAAAATATCTGCTAAATATACTCTGGAACACTGATTGGCTTTTTTGGAATGGTCCTAACTTGTATAAGCTGTCCTACAGTTGAAATCCATTATTATATAATTTTTAGTTTAATAGCACCAGAGATGAGAATTTAAGGATACTTAAAATAGTGATTAGCAAGTTTCTGTTGTTGTCAATCCATATTTTGGGAGATCTGATAGTTTTGGTAGTTGTTTTTCTGCATATGTGTATGTGAAGGCCGTTGATGTATTTTTCAGCTATTTCCATAAACTTGGATGTGAATCTTATACTCTTTGGGTTTCAAAATTCTTCACCATCAGTCTGGAGTGCTTTGAGTCTGTAAAACTGGAGAGCAGCCAGTGCTGGCAGGACCTGTGTCTCTACAGGAGTGCTGCTTCCCCAGAGCCAGGTCATGTAGCCATTCCTTTCTCCTCCTGGTCCCTGGCACCCAGCCAGCACAGAGCAGTGGTGGCTACAGCACCCACAAGGCCCAGTGAAATGTGGAACAGGGAGGCTTTTCCATATTGGCTGCAGTTTTGAGAGCTCAACAGATCTTTTATTTTGCTGCTCATGCTGCTAAACATTGGCTCAGGGCAGTTGCGTGGTGCTGGTGCTTTAAGGTGGCCAGTGGCCACTAGCTGTGCTCAGCACTGCCCTTGCCAGCTCCAGCCTTGCAACACGTGCTGTCCGCTCAGCAGTGGCTGGAAAGCTCCGAAAGGACCAGATTTGGCATCAGCACAATCACTTCTGCAGGCGTTGTGCTTCAGGCACTGCCAATTCCTCGCTGCTTCTGCTTCCTTTCCAGCACGTGGTATTTGGTGTGACCCTGGGGACAGACAGTAGCCTGCTGGGCTAGCTTGTGGTTTTTTTTGTTTTTCCTTCAGTTGTGTCAGCATTCAGGTTTTCAGTTGGAGGACAGCGATGGGCAGTACCTGTTCTGATCTGCTGGTTGTCCTGCAGATGCTGGCGTTGGTGAGCACTGGCAGCAGGGGGAGGTGGTGTGTGTCACCCCTCTGGTTACATGGGCTGACAGACAGAGCTCTTAGGCAAGGGAGCCTGTCTAAGAGAGAGTCACACTCTTTGGGGTCCTGTAGCCTCACTGCTGATGCAGGTTCTCTTGCTGAGGTGGAGCTTTTCAGAGAACCTGACTGTTGGTGTTTAGCCCATGTCTCTCAAGCAGTCAGGAAAGGAAGGTGAATCACTCTGTATCTTTTGATCTGAAAGTTCAGTGCTAGTCCTTTTCTGTAATTTAGTCACTGTTTGAAGCTCTTGCTCTCAGAGAGGAGGAGGTGCACTTAGAATTCCTCCAGCTTTGAAACACTTGATTTGAGAGAATATTGCATGGACCCACCAATGTGTTTTAGCAAGGCCATGCCATATATCAATGGCTGTTACTAGAAGTTGGGGCTCCAAGGTTTTCTGACTTTGTCTGTGAGGTTTTATTTGGTTTGTTTTGGATTTTTCCCCAATAAATTGTGGATGTTTTTGAATAGTACCTGTTAATTCCTCAGATGAGCTATGAACAACCTTTCACTGCAACCCTGGGAGTTTTAATCCAGATACTTGCTCTCAACAAACTTGCTATAAACCATACAAGCGCTTTTGTAGAGATAAATTTTGGTATCACTACCGAGAACATAAATTGGAATTTTGATTGTGAAAATTATTGGCAAAGTTTGGTCATGTGGAGTGGGTTTTACAGTGTGTGTGTGACAGGCTGTTGCTGGATGTAAGCACAGATCCAGGAGAAGATCCTGGGCTTCCTGTAAATATTCAGGTGAAGTTATGCTAACTTACATTGTTTCCCTGGCAGAGATGGCCCTTTAGATAAATGTTAAATAAACATTAAATACAGGCTGACACTGTCAAAAAGAGGATGCAGCTCACTTAACACTGAAAGTGGCACTTCATAGAGACCTTTTGCAATTTGTAGTTAAATAAAAAGGGTAATCTGTGTAGAAATACTCTGTGCTTGCCTATTCTGTCCTTGTCTGCCAGTGCTGACAGGATTGTATTCCTGGTTTTACCTTTGTTGTGTCCCAGGCTGAAATACTTCATATTTCACACTCCGAGTTCTATAAATAATTGACGTGCCTGTCTTAGCAACTGAGAATCAGCAGCAAATTGTATTATTCTGGAGTAATAGGGGTTTTCTGCATTCTATACTCCTTTTCATCTTCATTTTCACTTCACTACTGAGAGTGAGAAACTGATTTACTCCACTTCAGGAGGAAAAAGTATTATTGTACTGGTATTGCTGTTCCAGTCCTTCAGGGGAGGAAGTTCAGGGGAAAGTCAGAATTCACAAATGAAGGCATCTCAGTGAAAACTAGTTATTTCAGTGTATTTTCTGCAGCTACTGTTTGGATATATTTCCCATTTCGTGCAACTCTCATAGGTCACATGGGAAAGAATAGTCTTAAAGGTTAGACAAGGTTTAGGCAGACCTAGGAAGAAACTGCTCTGTGGCTAAAACTAGTGAGAAAATATTAAACCAATCATTTTTGCTTGTAAGAAGTGTTGTGTACCCTTGCTGACAGAGCAGAAGGGTGTGTGTAATAAGGCACTATTGGGCCACCCTGAGAGAAGTGGAGCAGCTGCTCTGCCATGGTGCTTTGGGGGCAGAGCATGAGTGATTCTAGTTTGTAACACTGGGATTACTCTTTCATTTGGTTTACCTATTCATAAATAATGATTGGAAAAGTCAGGGAAGTTCCTTCTCATTGTGAATTTATAACATGGCTGAGCCCAGTAGGGATGGAGTCCTTTAAAGATTTGGGATAATGCTTTTAGCAATGATGCTTTTTAATTGAAAGCTTGAGTGCTTTGTGTGTTAATGATGCTCCCTGAGGGAATCACAGGACAGACTTGGTTCAGAAGTACCAGGATAGGTTTTTGGGCAAAAGGCAGCGCTGGGGCAGTGCTGTCTGAGCAAACTGACTCAGGTAAATTTGAATTTTCCTCTGGCTCCTAGTTCTGGAATACACATGACTTTGAGCACCTTCTGCCTCTGTTACCACCACCAGTTCTACTTCCTTTGGTTCTCCTGTTGTTCTTCCTTTGTTGTCTTCCATTACTCATTCTTCTGTTCTCAGTGCCTGAGGCTGACTGTTCCATACCTTGGTGACTAGTTTGGCTCTCAAATCTCTATTTATTCAATAGGGGTCTACATAGTTAATGCAGACAGCAGTCCAATTCTAGAGGAGTTGGAAAAGATACTTGTTTAAAAGCAGGAACACAACTTTAGGAGTATAACTTTAGGGATCTTAAACATCCTTCCCCGTTAGTTGCAGCTGTGGTTAGAGATCCAATCCCAAACTCACTTGTACTGAGCTGGGAGCTGCTTGTCCACATTGCATGATGGCTTCTGGCACTGAGAGTTTGCAGGATTTACACTTTCTCCCTGGGAAGAAGGGTTAGGATGTGGGGCAAACCATGCCCAGAGAGCAGGCACGCCATACAGCTCGTTACAGGAGGATGACAGCTTGGAAAAAATTAAAAAACTAACCTTTCCATGACCCTTATTGAAGACTACACTAAAATTCCAACTGAGAAGGCCACGCATGACAATCATATTACCTCCTTACACAGAACAACTCAATTGTCTTATTAGAACAGAAAGCAAAGAGAAATGTCCTGGATGTAGTGTAGAAAATTGTCTTTACTAAATCTAGCACAGTGTTTATGAGCACTGTATATATTATTTGATTTTGCCAGAATTACATAAATATGGGGGAAAATTGTTAATGTAAGTTGACTACCAGAGTAAATCACAGCCTAATTATTCTTTTTTTCCCTGGCTAAAATTAGAATTTGATATAGTGGTCAATAGACATTTTCTTTAATTTTTGAGACATTATTTCTAATAGCTAATCCAAATGAATTGGAGAAAGTTGCTGCAGAATTGAAAAAATAAATTATCTGAATTTTATGGTGACTTACTGGTAAATCCCCTTAGTTGGAAGCTTTAATTTACCTCATATTTCATTTTTTTCTTTTCCTCCTCTAACTGGCTTATGGGTGTATATTAGGGCAAAATGATTGTTACTTCCTTAGTGCCACTGGGTGCTGGGAGCAAAGTGAAGGCAGATTCCAGGCTTTGGAACAAAGGCCAGGAGCTGCAGGGGCAGCGTGTGGGGCATTGGTGGCACAGCTGCTCCCTGGCACTGCTGCCTGCAGCAAAGGCTGGCCCTTGGCACCCCTGTCAGTCCTTCTGGAGCTGTGTGGCACTCTGCTGGAATACAGGCTCCAGCACTGCTGCTCCCAGGGCTTCCCATCTGGAGCTGGTTCCCCTGGAGAGCAACTGCATTGTTGGTCCTGTTCTTGGTTGAGGCTGCTGGTTTAAATATCCACAAACTCTTTATGGGGCTTTGCACACCTAAACCATCTTTCCTCACAGAGCTCATTAAAGGGGATTTTGGAGTTGTACTTAGATTTTGGTGATTTGAGTGTAGTCTTTGTGTTTTGGAGGGAAACAAATGGGCTCAGAATGGCAGAAGGAATGGCAAGCATGATGGATCCAGAGCCCATCATGTAGGTGACTGAGCTCTACCTCCTGCTAGGGGAGTATGTGCTTTTGTCCATTCTGACTCCAGTATCCTTAGTTCCTGGTAATGTATAACCTCTTCAACTTCCCCACAAAATATTGGACAAGTTGCTTGTAAGGCAGAGTGTTAGGTGGAGTATGCTTCTTTAGAGAACCTTTTGAAAGAAGTGCATGTTTTGGAATATTTACCTGTTTTTGCTAATCCTAGGAAATGGCAGTTGTACATCACAAATGCAGTGATGTGTTGTAAGAGTGGGTTTGTCCACGCACGTTGGCTTGGTTAAGTCTTGGGTTTATTCCTAGAAAAAGCACCTTTAGATTATGTACATGGAGAGAGCAAAAAGGGCAAAACCATTTCATTTCTATCATGTGAGGGTTTTCCAATCATCTCTTCTCACACTTGTGAGAGTATTTCTGTGGAAACACTTGGCATTCCTTGCTTCTAAATCATGAAGTGACTCTGTGCAAACAATTCAGAAGAAATGGGGTTCCAACATTGTCATTATGGCTATTAAACCTGTCTGAACTGTTTTCCTTTTTGCTGCTTGCCATAGCAACGGAGATGTGTAATTTGCTGAATATCCATAACAGGATATTTGAATATATTCTTAACAGTTTTACTTCTGCATATAGCTCAGTATGCCAAATAATCACATTAACCCAATTAACGAAGCCAGACCCACATCTGCTATGAATTGACAATTAAGAATTTTAAAAGAACTTGGTATTTTACCTCCCTTTTAATGAAACCAACCCAGACACCAATCACCAGCATAAGCAGCAGCTCTTATCAGTGTGCTGATAAAAATTATTCATGATTCAGACTGCACAAACTCCTGGCACATCTCCTCTCGTGCTGCTTATCAGCTGGAGGTTGCTCTGTGCATGTGCCCCTGAAAACGTAAGAGTGAGCAAGTTTATCCCACACCATCCATGCACAAAGTCTTGTGCAGTTCATTTCCTCTGTGCCTTCATAGCAATTGGACTGAGTTTTAAACAGTGGGAACTGGGAAACTTCAAAGATGCTAGCAGCACTTCAATTCAAATGGCTTCTTTCTTATCATTTTATTGCACAGGAATTAAATGAAAATATTTGGGGCTTTGCTGTCATGCTGGATGAAAAGGTCTGCATTTAGTATCTCTGGTATTACACAGGTCATACTGCTGTAGTAACCTGTGTGTACAGAAATCACACCTAACTTTAGGTAATTTCAGGTGTGAGAGATTCAGTTCACTAGGGGTTTGTGTCTCCTGGTAGAAAACCTCATGTTGAGGAGGAGAATGAATTCATTAGCTAGATGGAGCACCATTCATACACTGCTTCAGTAACCCCTTAAAAATGCTTTATTCATCCTCATCCACACAAATTCTCATTGTCTTTACAGACCAGGAAGGGTCTAGACAGCCAGGCAGTGCTCCCAAAGACACATGACAGAGCAGGGTACACACTGCTGTGGAGTCAGGGTGGTTGTGTTAGTCCTGGCAGCGGGGCTGTTCCCAACTAGTGCAGCAGCACTTCCCATGCTCCCAGGCTGTGCAGGCCAGGAGAAGGCAGGCAGTGTCCTGAGTAACCTTGTCCCTCAGAGCATGGACCTTGTTGCTTTAATGAGCCACAGAAGCGCAGAAGGAGCGGCTCAAGCCTTGGAGGGAAGAGACAGATGTACACTCGTGTGTGCACACAAAGCTGACTTGGCAGTTCATTTAGCTTGTGGGTAATGTCAGGGTGATGTGACCCATGCAGAGTCCCTGTGGTTACCTGTCCAAAGGGTGTCAGTGAATACTGCAGTGAGGGCTGTGACTGGAATGGTTGTGCCAGTTTCCCTGGCAAAACAGGAAGGCTGATTGTGGCGACAGTTGCTGTGTGTTTGTGGGGAGCAGCCTGAGTTCCTGCCACAAGCATAGGGGGCTGTGAAAACAAACCCAACAGCTCTCCAGCATCCCTGGGTTTGGTACTGGAGTGAGGAGCTATGTCTATTGGAGGAGCTGTATTGGTCCTGTCATTTCTCTCATCTCTTTTCATTGCTTGGTTTTGCCTGGATACCCACATGGAAACTCAGGCTGCCAGGGAATGCTGGCCTGATGTTACAGGGGATGGAGGTGAGCTGGCTCAGGGCAGAAGAACTGCAGGCTGTGCTCCTTGGCTAAGCCTGGTGCCCATTTCTTGCTGAAGAAGAGGTGACAAGGCAAGTCTGTCCATGGGGACTCCAGCACCTGCCACCTTGGGGAGGAATTCAGCATGGACTGGCCCTCCACACCTCTGTGAGGCATCCACCAAAGGTCTGTGACTTGCATCAGGAAGTTGCTTCCTGTCCCTCAGCACCAAGGGATGCTTCTGTTAGTCTGATATTATCTTTTGCTATAATGCAAACTATGAAGTACGATTGTTTGGCTACCCCATGTCTCTTCTAAGCGTATAGATTGCCTTGGAAGAATAACTAAGGACAGACATAAATTCCCTAGAATTCATCAAGAAAATGGTAGCTCTTTGCCAGTGTGGCAACTACAAAAGTTTCCATTTCCAGCATATTTTGAAGTGCTGAAGGAAACAACTGTCTTAGCTGATCCTGTGGCTGCATTAGTATTTGTGGGTATTTATAGGACGCTGTACCAGATGAGCTTTCTGACCGTCGGGAGTGAGCCTGTCATTCTGGAGCCTCTTCATCAATGTGCCTTTCACGCTCCACAAGATTAGCAGCTGCTGAAAATAGGAAAAAGGAATTTTCCTTTCTTCTGCCTTAGAAGAGGCCCATCACACCATCCTCCTTTCGTCTGGGCTTGGAAACAGCTTCGGTCCTTAGCAAAGCCAAAGCACCAACAGGTCTTTTCAAAGAAGTTCTGCTCCCAGGAGGATCTAAGGGAAAATATCCTTTTTGTGTGTTTAGTCACACACATCAAAGGAAACAACCGTTGCAGTCTTGGTTTCCATTGTGCAGGCATTAGCTGTGGTCCAGTTCTGCAGGGCTCTGCTCGAGGAGGCTGAAGTGCCTGTGCTCATCAAGCTTTGACCCAGATGGGCCAGACTCAGCCAGGCCAGAACATGCTGCTCCTTGGGGCACATCAGTTTTGAGAAGAAAAGAGTGATTTCCTTGATGTCTTGGGAGCGCTTTCACAACCCCCCCGGCCCCGTGCAGTGTATGCTGAGCGGGATCTGTGACTGTCTCACAAACTGTGTGCGAGGGATGGGAAGGACTCTCTCAAACCTTTAACATCCCCTTGGCCACCGTAACTTGTTTCACTCCGCAAATCACAAATCCTCATCTCCCTGCACAGTGCCAAGAACGTCTGTTTCACCCGAGCATCGTGCTCTGCACCCCAGAACGCTGCAGCTCTGAAAGAGGGCCTACAGCATCCCGAATATTCAGCAGTACTGAAAAATGAGGAAATAACCTTTGCAGCCTCAGGGCCGCCGGTCAGGGCAACAGCTCCGGGCTTCCTCCGCAACTTAGAAAGGGGATAGAGCCCGGGAGCTGCTCCCCGCCCGGAGCGTTCTTCTCCGCTTTAGGGGCTCGGCAGCTCCGTCCCTCCCGGAAGGGCTAGGACCGACCTAACCGGGCAGACGCTCTGACCAGGACACGCCGGTTCGGGCACCGGCGTTACTGAGGGCGGTGACAAACGCGGGTCGCAGGTGGCGCCTCTCACAAAACGCCTGGGGCGTTCCGGCGGGGGTTAATTTCGCTCTCTCGGTGTAGCCTCGGCTCCGGTGCACGGGGCGGGGCAGCCCCGCCGGGCGGGGACTGGCGGCCGCGCCAATCGCCGCCTTTGTTTGGGGTCACCGGGCGCGGGGGGGGGCGGCGCCCG
>VZTB01017785.1:280535-373262 GCA_013397245.1 Thryothorus ludovicianus | reverse complement strand
AGGCAGGTTGGATCGCGTTATTCGAGATGAGTTTGTCCCGGCCGGCTCGAGCAGCGGTGCTACCCTGAACCTCGCCTGCCGGGTGGTCGCGGCCAGTACCGGTGTCGGCGCCTCCATCTTACAGGGGCGGGGGGAGAGAGCGGGAGGGCAGTTCACATCCCCTGCCTAAATCCGGTTGAACATGCCGACACCCCGGGGATTGGCCTGGTTGTAGTTGGGCACTTCAAGGAACGGTGTTTGCTAGGAAGTAATAGGGATCGTTTTTCTTTATCCACCACAGCAGATGTACATCCTCGCCTGGAACCAATTTGCATTCTTTAGTGGGAAACCCCTTCATAGAATACAAGGATTTTTAGCTCACCTTTTGTCTGGATTTTTTTCTCAGATTGCTTTGGGAATATATTTTTTGGAGTTGTTTCCTGGTGATTGTAGAGCCCCCGCGGGCATAGGTTTGAGTTTTGATTGCGCCGTATCCAGCGCCGTGAAATTCAAAGGCTCTGCAAAAATCTAAAATTTAAGGTAGTAGAGGTGATTTTGAGTGTTGTTGGCTTTCTCTTTTACTAATGTCTTTGATGCTTCCAAATCCATTAGTTCTATCTTCCTTTTGGTCTGGAAAAGGTCGGGTTTCATTCTTTTCTCACTTGCGTTGAAGTACGTGATTAACCACTGAAGTAGCGAAATGCCACCTGGCTAGCAGGGGTGTGAGCGAGGAGAGAGCGAGAGTTCACCTGGACTTCCCGGCTCAGATTGTGACGTTTTGGTTCTCTTGGGGGTGACAGTATTGTCACCAAAGCACAGTCGGGTTCGAGTTACTTTTCGGGCTTCGTGTGCCAACGTACGATGGATTTTTCCTGCATAAAGCACAGATTTCAGTGTGCTCAGCCCTGTGAGGCTGCGGCTCTACGGACTAGGCAGGTCAGCGCTCCTTGGCTGGGAAGGTAACTCGTCCTTTCCGCTCGTTATTTACTGCAACTTTTATCGTGTTTGATCTTGGTAACTGGTTCCAGGGAGCGAATAAGTTGTGTCTTTGCTGAGGGGATGGGTCGGCAGCCGTGTTTGCTCTCTCGGGTAGGGCTGTGCAGGAGCTGCCAGCGAGATTCCCGCTGTGCCCGGCGCTGCCGTCCCGCGGCTCCGCTGGCTGTGCCGGCGCTGTCTCTGCTCTTCGCCCGTGCAGAGCACGGCAGCGTCGCGGAGGTGGGAGCAGAGCAGCCCCGGCTCGGCCCCGGTACCCCGGGGTGTTCTCATACGAAGTCACGGAGCTGCTCCCCGCTGACCTACTTTAGTGGTGGATTTTCAAGGAGACGGCATATAAACCATTCATTCCTTAAACCTAAACTCCACCAATCAGAAACTTAAATGGGAATGCTTTTAAAGCATGATTCGAGTAGAGTGTTTCACCAGTAGTGCAGGTGCTGGAGGAGAGAACACAAGTTGTTTTAGATTTTAGTCACTTCAATGAGTTAAAAGCGGATGTAAATGGCAGCTCGCGGGCCGGCTGCGGAGCAGCGCTGCTTTCATTGGGGAGCCACCTGCTCCATCACCCCGGCGTGGTGCAGCAGCACACGGCTCTGCAGACCTGCCTGGCCTTGGAGCTCCCTGCCGAGCTGCGGTCGGGGCTTCCTGTGCCCCGCGAGCAGCAGATCCCCGGCGGGAGCTGAGGTTTGGCATGAGGCTGGTGCCGCTGTCCCCTGGCTGCAGGAAAGAGTTCCACGGCTTGGAGAACTCGGGTGAGTTTCCTCTTTTCTGGTTTCCTTGGGCAGGTTGAAGCTGGTTCAGTGACTGAGCGGCTCTTGCCATCCTGCAGCAGAGGGTTTGTGGGTTTTGTAGTTCCTGCTGTGTTTTGTGCATCTGAGCTGAGCCGGGAGGGCTGACCCTTGGCGGTGCCATCTTGGCAGCTGTGGCAGCTCTGAACTTGATCGGGGGATGCTAAGAAGGGGTGCCCTTTTAAAAACTTTCTAATTTAAAGTTCAAAAGGGGAAGAATGTACACAGCCTGTTTAATTTTGACCTCTAACCAAGAGCTTTTTGGAGAGTAGTGCCCATGTGTTTTGCGTGTGCCTGGTGCAGGGGCCTGGAATTTTGTCGTGCGCTGAGTTCAGTTACGTGCGGTTGTCGAATCTTCTGTCTGTTAGTTGAGGCAGGGTCATCGGCGGGATGGCAGGAGGCTGAGCGGTTCCTCCCTGAGCTGAGGGTGCTGGTGGTGTGGGCTGACTGAAGGGGGCAAGTGGAGCCTCAATGTTACTGGTTTTGGAGGAACTATTTGGGGAACAACAGCCTTTTGAAAACAAAACATTCTCGATTTAGTTGTTAAAACAGCAAATATTTGCTTCCCTCTGTGGAAGCGTTACCTAAGGTTTTATTACTTAAACAAACCTGAACTTACGGTGTCCTGAGGCCGATGGTTGCTGCAGGATCGGACTGTCGCGGGGAGGAGGCACCTTGGCTCAGTCCACTCCTTGCCCCAGAATTTTTGCTGAATCTCAGCATTGGGATTTTAGCACAATTTCTGTTCTTAGAATTGAAAGCAGTCTCCTGGTGAAGTTTCTAGACCCTCTCTGTGGGCTGTCAGCCAGCAGGATGGGTTCAGGGAGTGGGCTTAATTCTCTTTTTTCTAACAGTAGGAACTATATGTTTGTGAGGTCAGTTTTTTGAGTACTTTTGGTATCATAATCGTGTTATTCCCGATGTAAGGCTTAGGGCTTGTTTAAAACTCTGGTTTTGGAATTTAATTCTGCATCTCTTCTTGTTAATGACTTTCACAATTACTTTGGCTTTAAGTTTTTTTATTTGTGTCAGTTTTAAAGCTACATATGTAGGAAACCTTCTTTGAGATGTATTAACTCAGGTTTCATTTTTCCATCAGAAAATGATGTAGTGAAATGATGATGTGGAAGTATGGTTAGAATGGATACCTTTACATTTAGTATTTAAAGACTCTCTGCTGACCTTACATTACTAGTGGTCTTAAACGGCTCTTATAAAGACCTCCTTACAAATGTGAATGCTTTTGGAGGAAGGGGCAGTAGCTATCCTCCCTCTGTCCAGACAGCCTTCAGAAAGAAGGAACTGGAATGTGACTTTCCTTTTTCAGTGTTGCTTGTCTCTGCTTCAATAGGCCACGTGTGTCTGAAGGGGGAAAAAACCCAACCAACAAACCCAAACATTGCCAGGGAGTGAAGCAAGGCTGAGGGGAGTGCTTGTGGAATACCGGGCTGGTTAATTGAAATGCAGTGCTTCCAGCAGCTTCCTGCAGCTTCGGTGTTCCCTGTTCTGCTTCCACACCTTGCTGAGCTTTTGCTTTGTCGTTTTCTCCCCTCACTTTATGTCCTGTTCCCACCTTCCTTGGCTCCTGGCAGCCCTGTGTTGTTAGTGCTGTGTTAAACCCCATGGATTTGGAAAGGTGGGTTTGTTTGCAGGTGCTGGTGCCTGCCTTAGCCCCAGTCCTTTGGGGTATAGGTAGCACCTGCCCTATTCCCAGGGTGGTGCTGAAGGGCCACTCTGTGCTGAGGAGCAGTCATGGCACTGGGTGAATGAGAGCAAACTCTGTTCTCACTGGACACGGAGTGCTCATTGTCCTTCTGCTCACATTGCACACTTGGGTTCAGAGGGCTGGGTTTTTCCAGCTCACCAGGTAGGTTTCCAAACTCAAACTCTTTGTGGTATGAAAAGGAAGAAGTGAAAATATCTGTGGCAGGTGGCTGCCAGCATGTAGGGTCAAAGTGACTGCCCTGGCCTTAGCCAGTACTTCAGGACTTCTGGGAGATGTGTTGTAGCTTTGAGAACATCTGTAGTATTGGAAACTGAATAAAGAGATGGTTTATTTTTTACTGGACCTAGCCAGTAATGTTCACCACTCTTTGGCTTCATTGCCATTGAATTTGATGACATAATTGTAGTGAAAACGAAAGGGTGAAGGAATTGGTGACATGTCTCAGCCGAAGGGTTGGTGGTGATGGTGAGCAGTGGTTTCATTGTTCTGATGCATTTGTCAGATTTAGCAGCCAAGTGGTGAAAATCAGGCGTGAACTTGAGCTGCAAGGCGAGGCTGAAGCAACTGCACTATTTGAACGCTCCCAAAGTTTGCTTTTAGAGTAGGTCCTTGTGTGCACCTTCTGACTGTAATGGAATTCTCCTCTTGCTTGCAAGTATTTGGAACCTGCCTAGGTGAGAGAGGGAAAGAGGAGCTTGTTTTGCTGGTGGGGGAGAATAGAAGTGTTGTGCAGGGCACTAAGCGTATGGCACAAGAAATAAACAGCTGATTGTGTCACCCAGTTCTCAGCCAGTGTGTGGGCCTTCATTAGAGAAAATTTGGCTCTCAACTCTTCCCCAAAATGCACCATTTGCAGATTTACCTAACTGATGTTCACACTGAATTTAGTTATAAATTCAAGATATAGTTATAAATGTCAAGAAACTTTCTGCTATGTGAAAAGGACAAAGGGACTTGAGAGTAGCACGTTACTGGTTGGGAGAGCTGGGCTACTGATGCACAGCAGCAGCTTTAGCTATATTTGTGTTTCTTATAGTTTTAGAATTGTTTGTAGAGTTTGTCATAGCAACAAAGTATTTATCACAAATATGCCAAGGCAGTAAGGGTAGATTCAGTAACTTCTAGAGAAAAATTGTTTTGGTTTTTTTTTTTTTTTTTTGCTCATCCTTCATATTGCCACCATTCCTGTGATTCCCTCCTCACCTTTTCTGAGGTTTTTCTTTCCTGGCTTATTCCATGCAGGCAGCAGTCATGGCCATATATGCTGGTTTGTGTTGGCCTCTTGCTCCTGTTGTACATTTTTCACCTTTGCTTGAACTGCTTAGTCTTTCTTTGTGTCCTCCCCTCAGCCCCAGGCTGCATCCTGTGCTGGAGAACTGGGAATACATTTGCCCAGCTGGTGTCTGTCCGAGTGCTGGCATCCAGTGGAGCCCTGCTGAGACAGCAGCACTGCAGAGCTGGACCTGGTTATCTTCTCTTAGCCACCCTTGATTGATATTTAGAAATCTGCTTTTGTTGCCAAGGGATTTACTACTGTAATCATACAAATATTTCTAGCAAACAGACCAAGAGCTGTTGGGTTTGCTTCTGTTGCTGCTTGTTTATAGATGGAAGATGCCAGGATTGAAATTTAACTGTGAGAAATAGCATGGCAGTCCTGCAGTTGTTTGGATCTGGAGTAATTCTTTGCATTTATTTCTTCCGGATGGAGTTTGTTGGATTTATCTATGTCTGGAGATCAGCAAGTGACAGGGTAGCCATGGTGGCCTCTATGCTCTGTGTTTTTGTGATGCTGGAGCCACTTGTGCACTGTAGGGCCACAACTCTGACACCTCAGTGTTTGGTTAGTGGTGGTGGGATCAGCTGGATGCCTGCCCCCTTCCCAAATAAGAATGATATTGGGATTTTAGTCATCTGTTTTGTGCTAAAGTGCCCATTTGTAATGTTTAAACACCTCTTCCCTCTCTTGAGGTAGTTAAGGAGATGGCCAGCCCTAAGTTATTATTTCATAATAATGGGTTTATAAAACTTGTGTTTGTGAGTTTATAGCTTACTTGTGTTATTTATTTCCAGTATAGACCTGTCTGCAGATCAGCAGCTGATCAACATCCTTTTGGCCATTTCTTTATTTTCCAATTTCATTATAGACAAACTGTGGTAGTTAATGGGGCTGCAGGTCTAAATTCACCTCCCGAATCACCAAAGATTTGAGAACCAGTTAAAGAAAAAGAAAAGGGGGTAGGGGGTTCTTTGGAGAGTGGGGGTAGAGCACAGACTCTCTGTGATTTGCTGTTGTGCACTTTAAAGTTTTATGGCCCATGGTGCATCCCTAGGGAGGATAAAGTGCAAGGAGCATGAAGAAACCCATAAAATGACGAAGGGTTTATGTGGTATAATTAATGTGGAACTTTCCATGAACTTTATAATACTTACACTTTCTTAATTCTACATGAGTTTCTGGTTTGCTAATAAGTAATCTTGAAGATTGCTAATGGAACTTAAATTTTGCATTTTCATCCTGAATTATAACAGGACACATTGTAGGCTGCTATATTTTAGTCTTCTAGCTTCCTTACTTGAGTTCTCAGCTGTGGCTGTGCCTGCCTTGGGAAACATTTTTGAGCTGTGGCCAGCTCTGCACTAAAAACCCCCGTGTTGATAGAGCTTTACTGGCAAATCCTCCCCGTGCCAGTGTGGCTCTGCTTGCACAGACACTTTTTATTGACACTGGATGGATTTGCAGATCTTGGAGTTGTTAGTTGCACCCGTGGCAAAAATAAATGAGGAGAAAGTTAATGTAAAAATCACGATTTGCACAGTAGAACCAAATCAGTGCTTGGAGGTTGCAGCTCCTGTTTTTAGCCACCGAGGAAATTTTAGTTGGTGATAAATGGAGGAGTTTGCCTGCGGGGTGCTCTGCCTGTGCTGCAGGATGAGCAGTGTTACAGAGCAGTGTGGACCCTTGTTCCTCTGCCTTCACCAGGAGCCCCCATGGTGGTGGATGGGCTCGTCAGCTGCACTAGCAATGGCAGATTTGAGTCAAGCCAAGGGATAGCATGGGGTGTGTGTCTGTGTTTGCTCCATCTCCCTAAAGGTGTCATGGTGTTATTTGTGAGGAACAGGACCAGCAAAGTGGTGGTTCATTTGGAAGAATGGGAACTCTTGTTCCACCAGCTCCCTCAGTGCCACTAGGTGAGCAATCCTCCTCACCTCTGCTGTTCACAGCTTCCCTGGACTTTCCTCCTTGTAGGAATACATTGTGTGATTCCAGAGGGCTGAGAGGCAAGTTTGAAGGCAAATAGGTGTCCATTGATCATTTGAGGCTATGGATTCTTCACTCTCATGGCTGGTTGGCTGATTTCATCCTTTTCCAAGGTCAGACCTGGCTTAGAGGTCACTGGATTTAGGATTTGCATCCCATACTCTGGTAGTTGTGTGTTCTGACCACATGGCTTGTGAAGTCCATAGTGAAAAGCCAGTTGGATTGAGGCAGGAGGCAGTTGTTTTTCAGATAGGGGATTTTTTGGAGTGAGGAAATGCCATTGCTAAATGCAGGAAAGGGAGACATCCATGAGATGTAGTCATGTTACAGGATGGTGAGAATGACCTTCCATTGCTGTAATAACAGAAGGTGGGAGATGCTAACAACAGGAGTTGGAAGGTTTAGCGTCAGCAAGTTCTGACAACTTCTACCAAAACATTTTAAAGGGCTCTATTATCCATAGGCACTTTCTGGATTAATAATACTGATAATTGATGACAATGGAAGAAAGTTAATAAAACGAGCTGAATAATTAGAGGTCTGCCAGCCCTGCAAAATAATGGAATGAGTGATAGAGGGCTTGACTGATACGGAGGTAAGGGGAAGTAATACAATTAATGTCAATTAAAATGTGCCCATGGAAAATAAGCTGATGAGATGTAACTGGGATGTAGTTTGGCTGATAAAAGCAATAATGTGTGCTGTAAAATACTTTGCGCCTTAATGAATTGAATGTAGAGCAATGCAGTGTTTTGAATGAGAAATGGAAGTGGTGTAAAATGAATGCAAGGAGTGTGAAGTGAGTATTGGCTGCATTGGGTGGTGGATCTGGAAATGTCTGGGAGCTGCTGGCGTGGCAGAACTTGCCTGGCTCGGGTCTTTGCCACAGGCAAGTTGTGTTTTTGTGGGTAACCCCAGGTATCACAACTTGGGTGCTGAGGCTTTGAGTGGTCCCAAGTGCAGGGAATTAGCAGTGCCAGTCATATGTGCAGAGCATTGGCTGGGGAATAGGATGTGGCTAAAAAGCCCTGTGGAGTCATGGTCTGAAATACTCAATATCCAAATAGAAATCCTGGAATGGGAGAGGGTGCTCTCCCTGTTTTCTTTAGCAGTCCGGGAGAGATCGATCCTCCCTGGGTGCTCCTTGCCCAGGAAGAAGTTGGGAAGTGTCAGCCCTGTTGATTTAGTCCGACACAGTTGCACAGTAAAGTTCCCAGTAACTCAGGGAGCACGCAGGACTCATAAATTACAGAGCAGCTCACGTTTATCATAAACATCTCTGCTTATCTTGTAAACTCATCTGCTGGGCTTGCACGAGCAGTTGATTTAACAGCATGTATATTGTTGAACTTGACACATCCAAGAGTCTAATCAAGCTTTAAGAATACCAGGGATGTCTGGCTGCTGGTGTGAAGTCTCTGCAATTCCTAAGTAATTTCTAAGAATGATCATGGGCCAGGCTCTCTCAGGTTCACTGCAGGTCACAGGGAATATCTGTGTCGTACGGAATTGCAGAGGAGTTTTATCATAGTGCTGGCGTGTGTTTTATGACATAAAATGATTAGATGTGTTAAATGAAGTTAATATCCTTTTTCTGTACATTTCCAAGTGGGAAATGACTGTAAATTAGTTTTGTAGGGTAAAATGCCAGTGAGTAACTATACTGCTTGTGTAGCACTGCCCAGGATCTGTCAGGAGGCTGGTGGAAGACGACAGGGATATGGTGTGTTTGGAGGGAGAACTGATAAAGTTCTGCATTGGGGCTGATCTCTCTTATGCTGCTGCTCCAGTTCCCTTTCCTGTGGGGACTGATTCAGTTGATAAACACGTCCATTTCATGGATGCTCTGGTTCTTTTGATGGTGTTAGAGGGTGATAGACATCTTCAAGGTGCTGCTGCTGGGACTGCTGCAGGCTGATGTGGGATTGCAGGGCTTTTTGGGACTCGGGTCTTTTAAGGGGAATTGATGCACCTTCTACATATTTTGCAATAAAATAGAATACTTTCATATTATTTAGTACTTCTGCTTTTGAGACCCTTGGGCGTGGTGAGGTAGGAGAATTTCCATCCCTCTTCCTCACTCTCATGTTGAGGAACTACATTTACTTTCTGAGCTGTGAATGGAAATAGAAGTAGCCTGGGTTTGATCAGGTATGGTGTGTTTTAGTTTTAAATGAACTAATAGACCTTGAGTTGCATTTCTGCTGCAGCTTGACAAAATTATAGCAGCTGCTGGGGCTCTGTGCTTATTTACTTGCAAATCCTGTCAAGTGTGAACTTCATTTATGACTTCCCTGGCAGGTCGTGCCGCTGTGGTCACAGCTTCTAGTGTTTTGTTGCTATTGTTTGTAAAATTTGCCACTGAGGGAAATAATGAGCTAAAATAGGCACAGGTAAGCACAGAGAGGCTGCTTTATCCTCAAACCCATCAAAGCTTTTTTAAAACTTTGCAACCAGAAAGAATTAAACCGTATTTATATTTCTGAAATCAGGTTGCAGTTTCAACAGAAAGCTGTTATTTGTCTTGTTGCCATGGCAAATTGCTCTTTTTGGACAGGGGAACTGGGAGGTTTCCAAGTCTTATCATCGCTTGGTTCTCCTGGTTGTAATCACCCATTCTTCGGTGTGTACATCACATATCTCCTCTTTTTTTCTAGATGATCATGGGAACAGCAATGGCAGTCATGTAAAAATCTTTTTACCGAAGAAGCTGCTTGAATGTCTACCAAAATGTTCAAGTTTACCGAAAGAGAGGCACCGCTGGAACACTAACGAGGTAGTTAAAGCTCTTACTTATTCTTAAATGTCCCAGCTTACTTAATGCTTATGGATTGTTTTGTGAGAGCATGCCATGCAAGTTGCAGGATATGAATTCCCTGGCTCTGAAACCTGTTCCATAAATAATAAAGTCCTAGTACATACTGAAAGTGAGCTTTAAGTGAGACTTGAAGGCAAGTGAGGAAGTTGACTTCCAGTACAGTAGGATTCTATTGCTCATATGCTTGTGACGTGTCTCAGAGTCAAATCTCATATCACCTTAATGACCCATTTCAAAATGGTTTAAAATGAGATAGGTGTGTTTATACCGTGATGAATAGTGTTACATTCCTGTGCATGAAGACTTCTGAACAAAAAAGTGGTGTGTGTTCTTTCCTGCCACACAGGGTCCTGGGAAATAACCAGCTTATCTCTGTCTGAGCAGTCTCATTAAGAACAAGGGAAACACAGAACTGGGTGTTTTTTACTGGAATCCAGTTACCCTGAGTATGCTGGTTCACAGGTCACCTGTTACTGTATTAAAGTTTGGGTAATCTAAATGAAAAATAAGTATTTAAAATTCTGTGGGCCAAGGTGAAGTTAAAGAACAACCCAGGTAGCTCTACAATCCCTAGGCTTTATTCCTGTTCTGCAGCAAGGCTGAATGTCCCATGGCAGTACCCACAGAGTGTAGTTTTAGCTTTTAGTAGCTCTGTCTTAGCGTAGCTTTGCCATATTTATGGGAATCACTTAATAATAGAGGCAATCCACTTAGAGAAATGACTGTAAAACTCCACTTAGAGCTGACTGGTCCTGTTCCTCTGATCCCTCCTTTGTAGATCTAAACTTGTTAACAGAACCTGTGCTCATGAGTTTAACACCTGCAAGTGGCAGCTGAGTGCAGGATCAAACACGGCTCACTTCTGTGTGTGTTTGCTGAGCATAGAATCAATCACAGAGCAGTGACTGTGTGTATTTTTCAAAATTGGAGTTCTTACCCCTCTTTTGGTGTCTGGAAGTTACAATCAGGTATCTATTTTTAACATACCCAGTACTGTGATAGAATGAATCAGGTCTTTGGGGCGCTTGCTGGCCTTGGCTTTTTTTGTATAGGTGTTTTTGTCTTGGGTCATTTGAACTGAAATGTAAATTGTGGAAAATGTGGGTTGGGGTTTATTCTGTGATAGTGTTTGTACTGATGGGGACAGGGCATGGAGCAGTGGCAATTCCAGTGGCTGTGACAGATGATGTCTGGACAAATACAGCTGAGGGAAAGCAAGCTCTGCACAGGTTTGTGACAGAATGATGCTCTTCCCTCTTACTGGAAAGAGCTGCTTGGGTTGAGGTTTAGTCACTTTAATGTCCCTGCTGTCCCCAGTGCAGAGCTTTGTGCATGCACTTGCACATGTGGCTTTGGGTAGGATTGGTGTGTGAAGCTTCCTGTGGGTACAGGATGTGACAAAGTTCATTATGCAGTTGAACACTGTTATTGTTCATGAGCAGAAGCAGGAAAACGTAGATGCTTGATGTGGTTTATTAGGTTGGGAGGAGAATTTGGGAGTGTGGCTGTTCTCCTAAGGGTCATGTCAGTGTTTTGGGGAGTGGGGACTGAGTGGCTGTACTGGTGCTTGCCAGTGTATTGCTGGGGTGGGATTGTCTGGTGCTGTAATTCTGGATGGATTGTTTGCTGATAGACACAGGTCATCACTAAAATCAGATCCAGCCCCTGTCTGTCTTTTTGAATGTCAGATTCCTCTCTCTCATTTGTATCCCCTCTTCACAAATCTCTCACTGAGGCTGTTAAGCCATGGGGATGTGGAGCTGGATTTGTCCATGGGTTGTAGCTCGTGCTGACTCTGCCAGCCTGTGTGGTGTGGCTGGTGCAGTATTCCTGTTGCATGATTTAAATAAGAGAGCCTTTCTTGTGGCCAGAGATTTTTTGGCCCCATTAGCTCAGAGGGGGGAAAAAATAGAAAAAGCCAGAGTCTTATGCCTAGATGAAGTCTTGGAAATTTGTGTTAATTATGGGGGAGGAAGGAGCTGAGCTTCCAGATTTTCTTGCTTTCCCTACCCCCAATCTGAAAGTTTAATTCTGTGCACTGTTACAAAACTTGAATTTTTCTTGAGGTATAATTGAATAATAATGTTGGACTACATTTCTGAGGCATTCCTGAGGGAATAAATTTTTTCGTCTGAGTACACAGGTGTTCTGCCTGTGCTAGTGAAGACACAAGTTATAAAGTAGAGAAGAAAAAGGTTGCATTTTATACAGTGGTATTTCCAGAATTTTTGTACTGATTTCAGAATCCCTGATCCTGTGTGTGAGGTGTCTTCTGCACAGGGAGAATTTGTAAAAAATGAAAAAGAAATGAAATTCCTAAACTTACAGATCTGAACATGTGTGACAATGCTATCGTCCCTCAAATGGTCTGTGTTGAGCAGTCGTGGGTGTTGAGTCTCACCATGAGCTGCAGAGTGAGTGTAGCAGGCATTGCTCTGGGATTCATCCCCCGGGGTAGTGGTGGCCAAACTCCCTAACCAGCCACGCCCTGTCTCCTTTCCAAAACCCTTAAGCGTTCCCTTTTGTGCTCCTGTCTGTGGGAATGGTTCAAGGAAACTTGAACACAGCTCTTGCCTGTCTGTTGTGGCCCTGGAGCCCAGCACACAGGTGTTCCCAGCTGTGGGAGCAGTGGGCAGCACTGGGAATGTGCACTCACTGGGCCTGGACTCCATCGGGTCCTCAGAGCTGCTGCTGCAGAGGTCAGGGAGCAGCCAGGGTAGAGCATCACCATGGGAACGCCAGAAATAACTTTTCCTGAGCACTCATGTCTGCAGCTTGGGAATGATGGTCAGATTTTACTGTGGATTGGGTATTTGGGATGGAGAAACTGTGTCCTCTTGAGAGCTGGGTGGGCTATGAATGGCTTTCTACGTAGTAAAATCACGTGATGAGCAGCAAGAGAAATGGAGCGCTTAAAAATGGTTCAAACACGTTATTGAGGTGCTTGCTTTCCATCGGATCATGCATTTGCAACTGAAATATTTGATGGAAATACATTTCCATACCAAGATGTCATCTTGTCTTAAATCAAGTTTATAGCGGTTTTATATTTCCTACTGAAAGAAGTGTTCCTTCTAATTCAATTTTTTTTACCAGAGATAGAAAATCTTAAGTTCAGCCTAGCAATTTAATTACAGATTTACATTTCTGAAATGCCTGTAAAGGTGCATTGTGCTTATTTCTCCTGCTCTGAGAGAGGACTGAGATGGGGCTTTCATATGATTTCTCACATTAAGACAAATGAGTTAGTTGCCAGAAAGTTCTGCAGTGCTTTGTGCTTGTGAGGGAGTTCCTCACTCTAAGGGTTTGGTGGTTGTTTGCTATGAACCATTTTAGGGTTTGTGAAATGCAGATCCCGTTCGCTTTCAGTGAGTGGACGGAGCAAAGGCTTTTGGCTCGGCGTGCTGGCAGTGCTCCTTGAGTGAGAATTTTGGGAGCCCTAGATATTGCCTCCCTTCTATGGCAGCAGGGCTGGGCTCCCACAGCAGAGCTGCCCAGAGCCACCCTCCAGGTGCCCCAGCTGAACTCCGTGTCCCCTGACAGAGATGGTGAAGGTGACGCCTCATTACCCGTTAGTCACTTTGGGCAGCAAGATACATTGTCTGGAGGAGATGCATCCCACTGCTTTCTGTCTGGGAAGTGGGAGCTTCCCGGGGTGCTGGGGCTCAAGGATGTTGGAGTAACCTTGTCTCTCTCTGCACAGCGCTTGCCAGGCACCGGATTGCAGCTCTGAACAGAGATGCCATTCGTTAACAGTTGGCAGCCGCAGTCATTAATCATCCTTGTAAACACTTAATGATACGGTGCGAGAAAGAAGAAAAAGTTAAACATTGGAAATGTAAAACGCTGTCTTGGGCTTTGATTCCAGCAGGATTCTCTATTTACAGTCTGTTGGGAGAAGCCCAGAACTTCCATGGTAGAAAAAGCTAGCAGCAATTTCTCTATGTGCTTAGGCTTGTCTGGAGGGTCATGGCAGAACTGCCCTGCTCTCTAGAGTCAGGCAGCATCAACATTTTGCAGATTCCAGGCTCAGGTACTGCTTGGGAGAGTATTCAAATAACACAGTTATGAAACTCTATATTTGAGCATTATTTAGCATAGGAAGAAATCCTCTGCCTCTGCTGCCTGGGGGCCTGAGTCGCGTGTTCACTGACATCTCAATGTGCTCTGGCGTTCTTTCTTTGCTTGCATGACACTGACATTCTCCTTTCCGCTTGACAACGAGTTATTTGCCATATTTTCTCTAAAGCACAGAGTTCTTGAAGATTTGGAGAATTGCCTGAGGGACATGAGGGACCCAGACTGATAGGGGGAGCAAGTCTGGAGCCTTTGGGCTGGCTGTGATGCTCTGAAATGCTGGCAGGGAGGAAGTGAAAGCAATAGGTCCCTGCTGCCTGCTCCCCCAGCTCCCCTCGGCCGAGCGTGGGGCAGCTGGTCACTGTCTCCACGTGTTTGTTCATTACCAAGCCCTGCTGCTACAGACCAGCAGCACAGCTACTGCTTTTTTGTGGTTTTCTTTCTTTTAATGTTTCTAAGTGCCTTTTGGAATCAACTCCTAGATCAGAAAATTTAAAAAAACCTCCTCGTTTTAAGGCTGCAGTGTATTGTAACCCTGCACTGCATGTTCATTCCTTATTCACCAAAGTCCCTGAATGTATAACAGATTTGTAGTGTTGAGCAAGTGTTTGGGATCAGTTTGTGTCACCAGCACAGTTAGAGCAGGAAAGGGTTGTTGGTCTAGGTCAGTGTCCCCTCAAGATGGCAAAACTCTGTGGAAAAGGAGCAGCACTCAGTACAGTTCCCTTTGGACTCCGAAGTCCAGCATATTTTTTTCAATGCTTTACATCAATTCATTCAGATGTGTTCAGCTGGAGCACAGGGTTCCTGAAGCCAGAGGTCACAGGCAGCTGTTGGGAGAGCCCTGTAACTGCTTAGAAGCACTCCCAGGGCTGGGAACATCCTCATGGTCTGTGTCAGCTCTGGGATTTCTTAAAAGCAATAAGAATATTGAATTTAGACTAATAGCCTGCTGCCCACGTGACTGCAGTATAAAATACT
The DNA here is from genome assembly GCA_013397245.1 of Thryothorus ludovicianus. NCBI lineage: Eukaryota > Metazoa > Chordata > Aves > Passeriformes > Certhiidae > Thryothorus > Thryothorus ludovicianus. Next base: position 358,635 of record VZTB01017785.1, on the reverse strand, counting down.
CCAATGGTAATGGCAAATGCTGTTACTAGAAGTGCTGTTGGTGTCTGTTCCACCTGATGAGTCCTGGCTGGAGGAGCAGTAAGGAAGTGGTTGCAGACCACTCGTGTGCGCTCCCACACAGCAGCTCCTCCTGCCCCCACTGCTCTGGCACCTGGAGGTGCCCTTGGTGTCATGCTGACTAAGCATGACACCAAGGGACTAAGGGACTAAGGCATGTTATGACTAGGGTTTGGGAATGGCAGGCGATACCTTGTTGGGGACAAAGTGTTTGCCAATTGCTGGAGCAGCCAGAACATCTGTAAAATCCAGGGTGCCAGTGTTGATTCTCACCCTTCATTTCAGTGGTGGTGGTCTGCAAGGTGCTGTGCCTTGGAGAGACCTGTGCCACCTGGCTTTGTCACCAGTGAGCTGGCTGCACTGCCAGCCAGTGGTACCATACATCCAGAGCCTGCCATTCCTCTTGGCCACCTGCAGGAATGTGAGGAACCTCAGTTGCTTTAAAGAAGAAAGAGTTCAGCAAGTGAGATGCCAGAGAAGCTGCAGCGTGGGGAGAGCAGAGCAGTAGCAAAGTGTTCATACACCTGACTGGGGCTGTCTGGCATGTGGGGGTGGCTCCTCCTGCTGTGCATGTGCTTGGGGTTTGAGGCTGATTGGTGAACGAGACAGTAATTTCTCTAACAGAAGCACTTAATTGTGGGTTTATTTTGTGAAATTAATGAAATTCTGTGCTTTGCTTAATGTGCAAAGAGGAGTGTGGTGCTGGCATTGTGTCTGCAGTTCTGTAGTTGTGTTTACAGCCCTGGTGACTGCTGTGAGCAGGCTGAGGATTGAGCAAAATTGGAAGGTTACCGACCAATCTGGGTGATGAGCAAGAGCAGTAATACCTACTCATGCCCAACACAGAGAGGATCCTCATCTTCCTCTTAGGAAAACCTAGCTTTTTTCCCTTCCTTTTGGTTCATGTTAGGGTCAGTGAAAAAGAGGTGATCTTGTAGTGCTGGGCAGTTAGTATGGCAGAATGCTGGAACTGGAGTGACTCCTGTAAAGCAGAGCAAACAGACGGAGGGTTGGGAGTAATTCACTGCCTTTCTGATTTTTATTTTTTTTTTAATTCCAATTGAATTCTTGTGAATAAATTAAATTTAAAAATTATTTTTTTTACATTTGATAGCCTAAAAAAATTACTTCGTAATTCATTTTAGCATACTGTACACAAAATATAAAATTTTAATGGTATTTAACCACCTGACTGTCATTAGTAACCTCTCAAAGAACCTCTGAATATTGGTGGGTGGTATTAGGGTTTTTTGCTGTTTGACACTTCCAGGTTCCTCCCCAGAGTGTTGTAGATGACCATAGCTCAGCAGCAACAAATGTGTGTCCAGGCACCTGGACATTGGCTGTACAGTGGCTCCAAATCCTTGTCTTGTGGGAAAATAAGGTGGGGTATTATTTCTTCCAGTTGATGGCCCTGGTGTGCTTTTCCTAACTTGTGTCATCTGTTGTGGCTTGTCCTTGTTAACTGTACATGATTATCCTGAAGTGTAATATCAAAAGCGAAAGTGGAATCTGGTATGTGGGGAATAAAAAGTTGGAGTTCCCAGTTACGGAAACCCTTCTTGAAACTTGGGGGAGTCAGGAGAGTGGATTAATTCAGTTAGTATTTACCTGTTTGTGTGCAGGAACACCAGCAGTAGTGGTAAGTACCACTGCATTGTGTGTCTGGGTCTCTGGCTTGCCCAGCACTGAGTAAAATACTCACTGGTGTTACACAAGGTGTACTTCCATGTTATGCACAGAAAATGCTACAACAAAGTCAATTTAGAAACTCAGTGTCTCTGCCAGGGCCTGGCATGTACACACACAAAGGAATTGGTTCAATTGGCAAATGAATGGGAACTGAGGAGATTATATTTTGTAAGCAATTGAAATCCTGTCATCTTGGTCTCAAGTTTGCTGCTTCTAAGGGTGGCTGTTTCATTTGGAAGAGAAAAATCGGCAAATTTAGATGAGAAAGAAAAACTAGATATGAAGGAAAAATTAGTGCCAATGAAAGCAAAAGTTTACTTCTGCTGGGCGCTGCCTAAGGAAAGGAGGGAGAGAAGCAGTGGTCTTTGCAGGGAACAGTGTCCTAAGGAGAGTAAGAGAGGGCATAATCCACTGCAATAAGGGGGAAAGAAAAAACGAGTCTCTGTGCTCATTGCTTTGTGTCTGGTGCCTGTGCCCTGTTGTTGACAGACAGCAGGAGCTGGGAGCTGTTTGCAGCACACAGCCCTGGACCAGGCCAGGCACTGGAGAGCCCTGTAGAGCTGCCCCACCTTGGGATTGTGCCCCACCACACATTGGTGTTGTCCCAGGGCTAAAATGTTCCTGGAGTTACCCAGAACTCCCGTGTGCAAACTTTTTGTTACCTGAGAAGTTGTGAGGGAGCCCCATGATGTTGGTGTGTCCCTGTCATGCATCTCTGAGGTTCCTGAGCTCTGAGGTCTTCCTGGTCATACAACTCATGTTGATGTGTTCAGACTTAATTATCTGATAAGTCACTGGAAGTCTGTGTCCGTGCTGTTGAGTTGTTGCAAAGTTGCTGGGTTCCCAAACCACTTTTTTTTGATATCAAGGTCGTCTGGCACATCTGCAGTGTGAGCTGTGGTGAGAGGCGGTAGCACAGCAGTGAGGGAGCAGTGGAAATGTGGACTTAGTGGTTTGGCTCACAGAAACTGAGATTGGTAAATGCTGGAAATAATGGCAGGAACTGTGTTTTAAGGTCAACAAGCAGTAGCTTTAGCAGGAGGGCTTGCCAGACAGTTGCTGAGGGGGAATATGGACCTGACAGGCTCCTGACTGTGACATGCATGAAGCAGAAATGACATGGAAAGATGAAATGTTTTCTGGAAAAGCATCCAGGCAGACTAGATCCTTGTGCTTCATCTCAGTGTTACATACAGTGGTTCTCTAACACTGGAGGCTTCTTTGCCTTACAAAGGCAGGGTTTTGTGTAGGGAGTTTGTTTCTTGGCTTCAAGCATAGGGCTGGTTTGGTCCAGATAAGAGTCTCCCAAAACTTAATGCCTTGCCAGGCAGGGGGAGGAATGCTGAAATGAAGAGGGATGCAATGCCCTTGGTGGTTGTCGTTCTCCAAAAGTTATCTGATGTAAATATTACGTTCTCTGCATAAATTTAGTATAGATAATTGACTGCATCTTGCTTGGAAATGGGTACCAAAGGTTGTTTTATAGCTTCTATGTAATTGAAATTCCAGGAGGAGAGGCCTTTGTCTTGGAAACCACATTTGAATTACTTTTTTATTGGAGTGTTAAAGCAATACGTTACGATGTGAGGGGTTCAGTGTGCGTGTGTGTCAATAATTACCAGATTTCCACAGTTACAGTGAATAAAGAAAACTGTTGAAAAAGCACATCAAGCTTTCCCTGAAAAGCAAGGATCCAATAGTTGTGTTGACAGCCAGGAGTGTTCTGACCTAAGCAGAGCCTCCTTGGCACAGGCAGTGGTCAGTGCCACTGCAGGACCTGCAGCCGACGCTTGGGCTGTGCTGCCTCGTCCCCTCGGTGCTGAAAACAGTTTGTGAAACAAGAAACCAGTGCTCCAGCTTGGAAATGGGAAATGTTTAAGGAGCCTGTCTACAGGGAGGTTAATAATAACAAGGCAAAGTGGCTGGAAAGAGGAGTCTCCCAGTGTGGCCAGGGAAGCACGGCCACAGGAGTGGTCAGTGGCTGCAGGAGGGTCAGTAGCCACTGGCACAGGAGAGCAGCTGAGTGCTGCCGTGGGCTGGGTGTGGAGTGAGAGAGCTTTGATGTGCTTCCATAGAAGGTTCTAGTTTTACTCACTGAAGCTCCTTTGTTTTGCAGAGATCTTGATGCAGACGCCCTTTTGGATTTCTTTTTAATAGTGTGTGACCCTTCACCTTTGATCCCTTGACCTGCATTACTTTGGTAACCATTTCATTTTTTTAATTTCATTTCATTTTTAATTTTGGTGTGTAAGCTGTAACATTTCATCATTTTAAACTGTAGCGTTCTTTGACCTCCCCAGATGTCTTTTTTCTCTCCTATGAGGATGGGCAATATTGGCTTTTCTTGAATAAACATTATTTCAGTTGTTAATAAAATATGTATTTTTCGTTGGTTTTTGCTTCTTTTAAGTTTTTTTGTGTGTATGTTGCCTGTATACTTTACTTCTTTTAATCTGTGTTCTCCACTTAATCTATTTTGATATTTATGTACATCTTTGCTTTTAATTCACATTTTTTCTACAGTTCTTTTGTTCAGTAAAACCCATGCTCCATGGCTTGTCCATGGTCCATCTGTGTCTCCTTACAGTCAACTTTCACAGCTTATAGTAACCTTGGGATCATTTCAGATACACTTATGAATAAGAACTATTCTTTTTTGTTAACATTTTTTTCCCTGTCCCGAAGTTAACTTTTCCTAACCATCAGCTCCAAACTGATAGCTGTTTTAATAAAAGATTAGGCTTCAGACCAAAATGAAAATCTTACTTGAAACTCAATTTGCATTTATTTTTCTGTTATCATTGGAGCCCAAAGGGAAGTTATCAATGCTTGGAGCTGTGCTTTAGGCATGCCTGTGCTTAGGGAAGCAGCCTTGTGTGCATGTGGGATGGCAAAGCCCCCAAAGCTTAGTTGGTTCTTTCCATTTCCCTGTTGAAAGGGAGCAGTGGATAGGACACATTTTGGCCAGATTCTATTTTTATCTGGTAAATGATCATATGAAATCCACTGAGCATGGCCCACTGAAGTGCAGATTACTTTTTAAGTGTCTCATTATTTTATTCTCTAACATTTAATGCTGAAGTTTTAATTGCACACAGATGAAGCTGCTAAATGAGCACTGAAATGGATTTAGGTCTTCTCAGAGCCTTGTTGATGCTTATAAAACTTTATATCATTCATTAGGACTACAGATTAAAATTGTAGCGAGCTGTTCACATGGTGCCACTGGGCTCTGCTGGTGCCTGGCCCCTGGAGGAGCCTGAAGCTCACCTGAACACCCTCCTGTTGACCCTTTCCCCAGGGAAACTGGACTGCATTTGGCTCTGCTCCCCTGTCTGGGGGTTCTGCTGACCTCCAGGACTGAGCCTGAGTTGTCTCCTTCCCCCTGAATCCTCTGTGAGTCTTGAGGGATTCAGCCCTAGCAGGTTCTACCTGGACAGTGGGGATGCATCATCAACACCAGAACCTGGTTCAGGAAACAGCTGGTTTGAATTGGCATCCCTGCCTGAGGAGGGTATTTCCAGCACTGATCTCTGTGCTTAATCAAAAGATCCCTGTTTTTAAACTGCCCTTGTGTGGCAGAATTGCCTGCTGAAATAGTGGCACATCCAGTATTCACAGAATTCCCTGCCCAGCACCTGTGAGTTCCTCTGGCCCTGTCACAGTTCCTGCTGGACTGTCACAGCCTCCATCACTGCTTGAAGCATTCAGGTGGATTTTCCTTTCCCCTGCTGTTCCAAATTTTAGCTGTAATTGATTTTGTAGACCTGGAATTGTCAGTTATGGTACACAGACTGCTGCTCCTCACCGAGCCTGTCTGGGATAGCTGGGATTTGGCTTTGGCTTGGGTTTAATGCTGCCTGTCAGCCTGAGAAGAAGAATGCTCCAGAAAGCATCTTAAGCCATTTCCTCAGTCTCCAGAACAGGGTTTTTAAAACTCAATGGCAAAAATACTTACTTTGCTCAAGAAAACTCCTTGAAGACTCTTTTTCTCCTCATAACACATATTTTATGTTGGCATCAGTTAGATGTGAATGCCTTGACTTTCCAGGGCAGCAATTCTTAAAAACCTTTATTTAAATGTCTGGAAACTGAAGGAAATCTCCTTCCCTGTGCAGAGGGCTGGTTGTTGGCTGTCTCCTGCTAGAACAAATAGCAGCAAAAAAAGAAGAAATTGAATAAAAATGTCTGATGTTGGGAATTGGAGTCAATAATAAAAAAAAAAGAACTTAAAAGATGGTTAGAATGTCTTGTTTCTTTATTTTTTTTGTCTCATTTCATGTTTTGTCATGTCCATCCTGCCTTCTTTCATAAGGTAAGCTCTCTGACCCATGGCATTCTCCGGGTGTAGCTCCCAAGGTGGTGGGATGACAGAGTGATGCATGCTTTGTTGTGACATTTCCATGTATTGTGTTAGATGCAGATGGTTATTCGCAGAAATTGGTGTAAATAATATGGGTTGTGCCTGTTCAGCTATTGCATGGGCTTCCAGGGTGCTAGAGCTGCTGAGGGAGGAGGAGGTACAGCCTTTGGGAAGGGAGGAGATAGGAATTATCCCCCATTTCCTCTGTAAAACACAGTAAATATTGGCGAGAAAAGCTGCTTTGTTGACCCAGCAATAGCACTGGCTGTTTGCCCCAATGTAAAAATCTGTCCCTGGGTTTTTGCTGCAGTGCTGCTGGATACAGCAACAGCAACAGCTGACCCTTGGATGGCAAGAGATGATGGAGCTTAATTCACTTTAGTGAGCTTGTTTTTCACTGAGCAGTAACTCAAATACATGTTTTCGTCAAACACTTAATCAAAGAACTACACAAATGCTGCAAAATGTTTGCAAAGCAAAACATTTGTCTATTTAGATATTGAGAGAATGCTCTATTGAGAGATTTGTTCCTGCTTATGAGGTTTTTTTTGTTATTCAAAGCCTGAATGTTGACAACATCCACTCCTGAAACAAGTCTTAATTTTGAAATCTATGCAATATCTTCTGCTGCTGGAGGCTTTTATGTATTAACCTTAACAGAAGGCTGAAGGGCTGAAGTTAAATCCTTGGCACATGTACAAGATTCAGAGCGTTGCATGTCTTGCAGTTCAGGTAATGCAGCTGGGGTTGGATTAACCTAATTGCTTTATTCAACCTAATAGACACCTGTGTGTCATCTGCATGTGCTGCTTATTTATAAAATATAGGCAGCAGCAAATTGCTCACTTTGGTCTGACTGCTTTTGAAAATCAGATGTATTGGTCAGCACAAACACACCATTTTCTGTTAACACTGAAACTCATCCAGAAGTGCAGGATGAAAGCACAGGACAGGTCTGTATCCCCCACCCAAGACTGTACCTGGGAAAACACAGATTTCTGTGCAGCACCTGACCCTATGCAATAAACTGACCAAGTGCCAGCTAACCCTACTCACGTTTCAGGGCTGGTGGGTTCCAGGCATGGATCCCACTGCTCCTGTGCTCAGAGGGGAAGGGAATTCCTGCTTTCCAGAGCAGATCCTCAGTGCTGCTCTGGCCTCGCACTGGGGCTCCGGCTGTTGAGGCAGGAATGCAATCCTTGGCAGCCACTCTGCAGGGAGGTTCTCTTCAGGGTGGGGGTGAATTTCTCAGGCTTGTCACCCTGCTTGCTGCTCTGGGTGTGCCTTGGTTTGCAAAGTCCTTAAATAATTTAATTATTGTTCCTGCTTTAATCTCTTAACTTCTTGACTTGCATTAAGGACTCTGATGGCTGAGGGATTGAGCTGGCGCCGTTGGGCAGCCAGCCCTGACCCTCTCCTGTGCTTCTGCTTTTCCTCTGCTTCAGAAGTAAAACTGTAGCCCCTGACACCCCGCATTGGCTTTGTGTCTGCTAGAGCAGGGTCCTCTGCCTGTCGCCCACTCGTAGCTGCACATTCAGCTCAGAAAATGCTCAGTGATAAACATGTGTTTTTATTTCTCCTTCAGGTTTGGCTTGTCTGCTTTTCAGCTCTTCTAGACATTGGATATTCCAGTTTGTGTTTATTTTCTCTGGATTCCTTCCCACAAGACAGAAGTGAATTCAGCATGGATTATTGGGGAGAGCCTTGGCTGGGAATAAGGATAATTGCAGCCTCTGGCTGTGCCACAGTTTCACTGATGATTTCTTTTAAGTTACTCACCTGCACTGTATCTGTTTCCTCAGCTGTAAAATGTGGGTAATTACCTCCATTGTAAAATGTTACAGGGTCTGCTGGTAATTATATGAACGAAGTGCTAATTACAGTGATTATCCCTTGGACCTAGTCTAGATCTGGCTGATGTTCCTGTTGTGATGAACGGATGAAACAAATACTGCAACTTGATTTTCTCCATGCTTTGTGAGGGGCCTGGAAGGTGCTGCGTCACAGGATGTGTTCCCAGTGAAGAAGCTTTGCTGCCCTGTCACCCAGGTCCCTCTGTTCATTTCCTGTTCCCCACTGCCCTCGTGTGTTACAGGGCTGTGTGTTGAGGAGGGGCTGAGGAATTACTGGTTCAGTAGCTGGATCCACATTTGATCTGATAGCCAGGGTTTATACTGCAGCTTTGCTTTTCCTCTTGGGGATGTGTAGAGGGCAGCAGCCAGGGAACTGTTCTCCCGAGGTACCAGTTGGGTTGGGGCCAGTCTGTGCTGCCTAGTGGCCTCTGTTCCTTAAGAAGTTCTGACCTTGATGCCAGGAGAGGTGTCCTTCCAGCTGTGGAGATTATTTCCCTCCTGTAAAAGCCTACAGCTTGCAAGACTTTATTATCAAACATTTTATTTGCCTTTCTCTTCTCCGTTTATTTAGGACACATTTTCTTTGTAGCTGGGAATAGCTCTACTATCCCCTGAGCAGGGCTGGGTAGTGGAGGAAGAATTGATATTCTTCAAGGTAGAAATGGAGTGTTCTCATCCAGAAAATCCTGCTGCTGCCGCTGGGAAGGTGCTGTAGTTTTTGATGGTAGTAATAAGTCATGTTGTTTATCAGGTAATGATGAGAGTCTCCTCTCCTACCCAATCTCTGCCTTCCCTGGACACAGACCTCGTGGCACAGTAACAACAAAAATATGCTTGCTTCATCTTGCTGAAGCTCTCCTGCTCTGTTCTGCCACATCTGATTCCCTGCCTTCCTGGGTTCTGCTGGATGGATTTTCTGCTTTGCCTCCAGCCTTTCTACACCTGCTTCCCATCAACCTCAGTCTTTCTTTGCCCTGGAAGAGCAAGGCTCAGTTATGTTTTCAGAATTTAAAGCTCAGCAGCTCTTCCTTTCTCAGAGTTTGATGAGTGCAATGAATTTTTAACTTTCGAGAGAAGGTTTTAGTTCCTGTCTGGGATGATGATTTGGAAAGGCTTTCTGGCAGTGGAAAGGTGGTCTTTACTTGCAGTTTGCCACCTTAATTTTCCAGACTAGATGCTCTTCTCTGACAGCGTCTGTCTAATTGATTCTATGGCCTGTTCTTTTCCATGACAGGACACTTGAGTGCTTTAGGGATGGGAGCAACACGCCAATCCTGATAGGTGAAAGTGGTCATTGCCAGGCAGTGAGTGTATGGAAAGAACTTCTTGTTAGGTGGAGGAAAAAGTAGATGAGGGATTATCATCTCTCACATGATTTTCTCTTGCCTTGCTTCAGAACATTTAAACTAGAGAGGTGTGTCTGTAGTGTCTGCACATCACCTAGTGCTCATCTGCCAGACTTGCTTGAAAATCCTTTCTTTGGGAAGTAAAAAATTTGGTTTGTGCCTGCAGAAGCATCATCTATTAAGATGAATTAATTTGGTGTGAGAGGCTTCAAAAGTGAATGATGCTATACCCATGTTCTTATTGCCTGTTGCACAAGTGAACTGATTTTTATGCTCTCAGCAAGTCACATCCCGAAGGATGTTAAATTATTGTGTAACCTGGAGGGTTATCAATGATTTGGATATGAGATTTATCCAAGTCTAATTTTGCAGCATTCTTGCAATATCTGGGATTTCTGTATCTTGGCACCACTCTGAGTGTAGATAACGCACAAAATCTTTTTGAAACTCAAAATGTTTAGTAACATAATAAATAGAAACTTTCTCAAGTCTTCTTTCTCTTAAAAATGAATGCACTGATTGATTTTCATTGAGATCCAAAGTGTTGTGTAAAATCATTGCAACTTGTGACAAAAACGCTTTAAGTATCTGAATGAAAATGCAGCATCACCATGAAAACAAAAGTGTTAATGCAAAAGTGGTTCCAAACGAGATGCTGCTAAAGGGAGGTTTTTCTGGTTTTGAGAGCAGATTTTTAAGCAGTGATATACCCCAGGGGCAGCAATTGCCCACCCCTGGGAAAGAGTTGAGGAGCACTTTGTATATGTCAAACGTTGCTGCAAAAAAAAAATCTGTTCATTTTGTAATCACCTGTCAGTGCTTGGCTTTGTGAGTCGGTAGTTTATAGACAATCGCGCTTGGCCGATGAGAAATACAGAAATACAGAAATTGCACGCCGAGGGCAGCAGTGCCGGGGGTGCCGCTGGCCGCAGCCCCTTCCCCACTGCCTGTCCTGTCGGGCTGTGCCGGTGGCCGCGGTGCTTTTGGCATCGCCTCCTCCCCAGCCCCGCTCGCTACCGGGGACGCGGCGGTGCCGGCGGCACAGCCTGGAGCTCCGGAGCTGCCTGTCCCCCGCCCTGCCGGAGGAGGAGGAGGAAGAGGAAGGGGGGGTTTCCATCGCGCCCCGTTTCCAGCTGCCCCCGAGTCTGTACGGACGCGGAATCCCCACAGGAGGGTGCTGCGAAGGCACTGAATGTGCCAGGTTTGCAGGGAAGAGCAGGGCTTGGAGGAGACGGCGATTGTAGGGCAGCCAAGCCGTGGCTCTGGCAAGGGCAGAGCCTCAGCCGTGCTAGGGGCTCACAGCACCCTGCTGCCGTGCTGGTGGGCTCCCTGTCCGCGTGTCAGAGTGAGTGACAGCAGAGGAAACACTGACACTCGGGTGCTGCAGGGCTTGGTAGCTGCAAAGCATCCCAGTTCTGCTCCCCTGCCTCCTGCTCGTGGCTGGTGCTGGGACCCTTCCCCTGTGAGCATCATCCGTGGCCAAGGGGATGGCTTCTCTCCACCGAGCTATGGGGCACCCAGCTACTGTCCTGTCTGCATGTAGTATGTTTAGTCTGCACAAGTGGAAAAATGCATTTGCTTGCAAGTAGAGACAGCCTCCAAGTTCTGTCTTAAAATGCTTTGTAAATTGGACCATTTTATTCAGCATGATCAGATGAGACATAACAGCAAAACTTCCTTTTGGTTCCTGGCTGTGCAACCCTCTTCTGATTATTTAGTTAAAGGGATTATTCCTTTTGCATAATATGTGCTCATGCCAAAAAATTTGTCTGACAAGGCCAGTTAAGCAGCACTTTCACGTGATTCTCCCTTTAGCTGTGTGCTGCTTCACCCTGAAATTGTGTGATCATTTAAAGGTAAACAACCCTCCACCCCAGGGTCTGCACACATCTGCTCTGCCTCTCACTTCCTTCTGCTTGTCACTTTTTGAATAAACTTTTGAAACTGAGGATTATATAACTAAAGTATAGATTTCTCTTTGGGATGACCTCTAGGACATGTGGGGGGATTCAGTGTAGTTCTGTTATATGGGAGTGTGGGAGCTCTGATCCCTTCCTTTTAATGGCAGCAGGATCAACTGAGGGAGCTGTATTAAAGAGGGGGTGTAAAATCAGAAAATCACCTACTCACTGCATCTCATCACCTCACTTGGAAACCTGGGACTGAGATCCATGTGTGAGTCCCTGTGGGGTTCCCTGCTGGCCATGGAAGCATCATGGCATGTTCAGTACCTCTGTTTGAATCCCAGGTGTTTGGATGGAGGACTGTGTCCAGCAGTGACCGTGCTTCGTGTTACTCTGTGGGTTTGGCACTCATCTGAGATTGCATCACCAAAAAACCCTTTTGGTGGGATGGGTGATCCAAAGTTTGGCTAATTCACACCGTGGAAGAGATGCCTGGCAGCAGTGGGGGCTTTGCCTCAGCACCCACATGGCAGGACAGAGCTGGTCTCGTTAGATCAGCTGCAGGCGAATACAAATAGACTTGGATTTTGGCCCTGTAAAGGGAGACTTTCAGCTTCCCCCGGGAATTCTGCCTTGGCAGAAACCAGCTGTAGTTCAGTGGTTTCTGTTACCAGGCAGAGTCTGTTTGGATGTTAGAAAATTAGAGCAGAAATTCCTGCAGCAGTCAGCTGTGTCTGCGTCACCTCTGTGACCTCTAACTGCTACTCCTGCAAACAGTTGCCATTAAACACAGTCAATAACCCCCTTCTGCATTCCATTGGATCATCTCGTCCTGCCATCTCAAATGAAAAATAAACAAAAGAGCTTAAGCGTGCAACGTGCTAAATAGTCTAATCAGCTGTGAAAATATTTTATGGGGGAATCTGGGGCAAGAGCTGTCAGTGGGAGTGAGCTGATTGGAGCTGCAGCAAAACAGCTCCAGGAGGCGGCCGTGGGGACAGAAGGGAAAGATTTGTTCAAATATATGTGTGCTATTTTTTTTACCCCTTTCTGAGTAGTTTTAGGAAATCCCTCCCTCTGTAAATTGATTACCTCTGCACATCAGAAGGCCTTGGCTCTAAGTATGTGCTAAGCTGCTCCTGTGCTGATTTGACTTCGCCTGTTAAATGTAAAACAGGTTTTAATCTCCTCATTTAGATGTTTTAATAGAAAGTAAATGTTTAACTTGCTTTGCTGTGGCCTCCAAATCTTTAATCCGTGGGAACATTTCTAATGAAAAGAAAACTGCTTTTGTTTCAAGCATGGAGTGACGCTGCAGGCAGTAGTGCTGGTGGGGGGAATTGTAAACCCACATCAGGAATTTTTGGCACTGGTGGATCCCAGATTTGGGGATTATGGGTTTAGGAATACGCTAGGGAGAGTGGCAAGGACTCTATCTTGGGACAGTCTGTGACTGAGAAGGGGTCTGTAACCATGCTGTGAGTTCAGTGCCAGTGACTCCTGCCCCTGAATTCAGAATCCTTCCTATGTTCTGATGATGTTACAGGGCTGTTGCTGCTCCAGCAAGGGAGAGCTGAGCAGAGCCGTGTGCTTGCCAAGGAAACCACAAAGCAGGCAGCACTGGGTTTTGTTCTGCACACAAAAGGGGGTGTTCTGCTCTTCTGAAGCCACTCAGCTTATTTATGATTTAATTTAATGAAATTTGTTAAAAAAGACAGGTGGCTCCAGGACACACGAACGGCTGGCAAAGTACAACGATGAAGTCAAAACTGAACAAGGAGTGGAGCATACAGTGAATGTGGGGAAACCACCTAGGGGCAAGCACAGGCACCTGTGCCCACTTTGGGGCAGGACCCACAGCTGTCTGCCCCTTCAGTTGCATTTTCTGCCTCAAATTAGAATCAGGACTTTATTAGGTTAGAAGTGCAGCAAGTCTTGGAAGATGAAGAGTGCTGCCAAAGGATTTACCTGTGTGTTTCCCACCAGCCTGTGCTGCCAGAAGGGAGATGCTGTTCAGGGCAGCTGAAGGCAGACAGGCACCTACAAGGAAGTGCTTCACAAACACCACTTCCCTCATTGGAAAGCCAACTGCACCAATAAAGCTTTGGCTGGGTAAATAAAGTGCTCTGATTTCCAGGCCTGTACTGGAAGTTGTCAAGCTGTAATTGTGTAAGTGCCAGGGTTATAAATAGCGGGTGCAGCTGGCAAGCCCCAGCTATGGCACACCGCGGCACCGGTGCTCCGTAGTGAGAATCGGGAGCATTGTTCTCATTGGAGTTTTGGCTTCTCCCTTTGCACTCCACGCTTTCCCCACCTGGGCTTGCAGAGACTGGTTCCTGTAGCCAAGCCTGGCTATCCTTCGTGGGACAGGGGCCAGCTTGGATGCAGGAGCATCCTGCAGCACCTGAATTTGTTCTTTATCTGTGCATCAACTGGGCCGTGCGCAGAAGGCAAGAAGAAAACTATTGGTAAAATAATAAATCGACTTCAAAGCAAAACAGGGGATTCAGTGTAGATCAGTACTATTGCAACATCAGTACTCTTAAGAGGCTTGTGCTGCATCACAGGTGTGTGGATGCCTGTGGAAAATGGTGTCATACAGAGTGTCCCAGCAGTATCTGCAGTGAAGGATTCCTCCACAGGATGACTGGGGAGCAGTTTGCATGCATCCATGGGGGAATAGAGCTGTTCCTTCACTGTGGACCAGAGGGATGAGTTAGGTTTTACACCATAGTAACTTAAATGTTCAACTTTATGAGTTGTTGTTGCTCTATATAAATTAATTTGCAAATTTTTTTCTGTTTGCTTTTTTCCTTTGATTTTTTTTTCCTCTTTGACCAAAATCTTAATAATCCTAGCAGGTCACAGGCACATCAAGATGCTGGGACAGTGCTGGGAGCTGAGGAGAGCAGAGGCTTTGTGTGGAGGGTTGGGGTGTGGCAGGAAGAAGGTGGTGGAAATGTTTGCCTTCCCTGTGGGAGTGGGTTGAAACGCTACATGAGGCACGTGTCACCAAAATAATAAAAGTACTATGAAAGCAATCAAGTATGCGTTACCCACTTGGCGTGTTACAGGCGGCTCCTCCCCGAGCAAGGCCAAGCCATTCTGAATTCATCCCCCGGGATTTGGCGTTAAAACATGTTCTCTGCCAGCTGACAGAAGAGTTCAAGCTCGGATTTATTACACCGGCACCTGCAGTAAAAAATGACAGATGATACGAATGTATTTAATTGTCATTCAACGCCACGTCTCTGCCTGCTCCGGTCGTGGGGCTGCAGCTGGCACTCACTTTAACTAGTCAGTGTGCTTCTCTGGAGGGAGGCCCGGAGGAAGCGGCCGGGGGAGCCGGGTGCTGCTGCGGGGTCTGCCTGGGCAAACGCGGCTCTCTGCAGGCGCTCGCTATCCCTGTCCCTCCCGCAGCTCCCGCTCCGCCAGGGAACGCGCTGGGATTCCCCGGAGCCCTGCCAGTGTCCCTGCCAAACGGGGGGTCCCCGGTGGCATCCCCCAGCCCGGCGTGCGGGCAGAGATCCCGCATTCCAGCGCCGTGCGGCTGCGATCCCGCATTCCAAAGGCCGCTGCGGTTTGCAGCAAGGTCAGGGGGACACGCCGGGACTGCCGCAGCGGCGCCGGGAACGGAGCTCTGCCGGTGTAACACGGAGCTGCGGTGCTCTGTGTGTGTGCAGGACAGAGACACATGCCAGGACATAGACACGCACAGATAAACACATGCATACACCCAGATAGACACACACACACATATACCTGCATCCACACCTGCATCCTTGGCGTGTGGGAGGTGGCCCAGGTGCTGCTGCCCAGCCTCTCCCAGCTGCTGTCAGTGAGCGCTGATGATGCTGCCGGGGGAACTCGGACAAGCGTGGAGCCTGCCCGGGATGCTCTCCCTTTCCTGGGGTGTCCCTGTGGTGCAGAGCCCGGTGTCCCCTCAGCCCTCGGTCCCCTGCCATCCCCCCTGTGCCCCCTAGACGCCAGTGAGTGCTCTTGGTCAGGCAGAGCCACCAACTGGACCAATTGGTTTATTTTTGAGGAGGGAAAGGCAGTCCAAGGGTGAGCTGGGCAGCTCCTGCCTCCCTGAGGGTTGAAGATTTGGGGTTATTGAGGAGGGGAGTCCTGCTTTCCTCCCTGCTTTGTAAGAGAAAAAGCTGCTGTTGGGGTTTTGTTATCGCTTGTTTGTTGCCTGTGCTCACCAAACCGTGCAGGGAAAAGGGGATTTGGGGAGGATTAAAATATCTGATTCTTGCTGGTTACTGAGCCTTTTGGATGTGAGCTCCAGCAGCTTTGTGCTGCATGGAGGAAACAGTGGCCCATGAGGACAGGTGGTCAAAGGAATTGGCCAAAAAGGAACAGAAAAATTTTTTGCAAAGCTTAAGAGGAAAATGGAAGAATTTCGATCTTGCCAAAATGCTTTTGACATTGGAGTTTTCCTCGTTTTTAATAATGATTTTAAAAACCCACTTAGTTGAAAGCAAAAAATAGAAGCCATCTGGAAGTGAGGAGTTTTCCTCAGTGCCCTGTCACAGGATGTCCTCGCTGCTGTGTGCAGAACAAGGAAATGTTTGCTTTTAGGGGATGCTTCTGGCACAAGTATCTTGTACACCAAAACTCACTTTTTTTCTGGTGGATGTGGCATTTCCCTTGGGGGTTTTGGCCAGAGGAGCTGGGCAGGCACATAAAGCTGTGCTTGTGGGTGCTGCTCTCTCTTAACCACACCAAACCCCACATTCTGAACTGGAGCAATCAGCTGGGGATATTTCAGAGCGGGTGGTGAAACGAGGTAGTTTTTAGTATTCATGAAAAATGCTTGTGACAGCCTTACCCCAAGTAATGAGCAGCCACCTGCAGTTCGGAGCAGTGCTTGATAATGCTGTAATTAGATTGGAGATGCAAAAAAGCTCATTAAAATTAAATAACATATTTGTCACTGTTTTAAGAGGTGCAGATTGCCTCGAACCATGCTGGTCTCTTGACCTTGAGTATTTTGGCATAGTCCTCACTGTTGAACGCATGAAAATAACGTTGGAGCATCCTACAGGCAGGTTTGTGGTGGGGATTTCAGCACAGGGTTGCAGGTGCTCACCTGCCCTGGTCACATTGTTTGGCACCTTACCATACAGGGCCTTGCTGCCAGCACCGGGATGGCCCAGGGGAGCACAGGCTTCCAAAGGCATGGATATCTACCTCTTCAGTTTCTGAAATACAGTAAAATGTGTTCTGAGTCCCCTTCCTCCCTCCTGCCTGGAAAGGAACATGCAAAGTCACAACAGTCTCTATTAACAAGACTGTAATTTTCCAAAATTAATCTCTAATGACTAATTTGTCTTGTTTTCAGATGTTTTATACAACACCTATTGTTTAAACTCCTTTTGTTTCTCCACATGTCACCACAGCAGAGGTGGCTGTTGGGTCAAGATCTCCAGCTGGGACATCAACTGCTGGCTTGGCTCTGCCCTCGGGAGGGCTGTATCTGCCAAGGAAAGGCAGCCCTGGGGAAAGGCAGAGGTCATCCTTTATGGAAGGGATTTCCCTTTCTGCTGCCCCAAAATGGCACTGCTGTCAAAACACTGTTGCCCTCACTCCAGCTGTTGTGGCCACATGCTGCTCTTCTCTCCAGAGATGCTGGCTGGCCGGGGCTTCTCTTGCAATATCTTCTATGCACAAAGTAGATAATTAAAAACAAAAAGTGGGTTTTTCTTCCTCCTCCTCACTCATTGTGAGTAATTACACGTAGGTGTCTGGGAATGGGAGTGTTTACAGACGCTCCGTATTTTCGGCATGTGGGATTTTCCCACTGTAGCACTTGGGTTGTGAGCAGCAGCAAAGGCAGTGCTCAGCCTGGTGCCTGGATCACCATTGGTTTGTTTGGGAGCTCAGGGAGAGGAGGGAGAATGCTTGAGCATGGATTATCCTTGTGGGATCATGGCTCTTCGGTGTGCACAGGAAGGGAGTTTGTAGCACAACTTCTGGCACCTTACAGAGAAACTTTTTTTTTTTTAATTGTACTTTTTTCCCCTTCTTAGGAATGATCTTGGAAAGGCTCAAATTTGGGTGGTGGCAGCTTGTGCTGCCTTGCAGCTTGGCTTTGCTTGCTGCCATTCATGTCAGTGTTTTCTGTTATATTCCTGGCACCGAATGGGAATTTTCTCAGAGCTTGTTCTGACTAATGTTGATGAAAGGGCAGAAATTCATTATTAGAGTGAAATAGCTGGTGATAGACTGAGGTTCCCAGGTGTATGAGTGAATATCAGCAAATGTCTGTAGTGAAATTTTTTCTGCAGCTCCTCGCCTGTGACCGCCCCCGCTCTGGCTGTGTGGGCTGAGCTGTGAATGCCACACAGCCACAGGAGTTGGGAACAGCACCTGTAGGGCTGCCCAGGTCTGTGCCAAGGGGCTCCCCACAGCCTGGGCACCCACAGCTTCTCTGGGTCCCC
Source organism: Thryothorus ludovicianus (assembly GCA_013397245.1). NCBI lineage: Eukaryota > Metazoa > Chordata > Aves > Passeriformes > Certhiidae > Thryothorus > Thryothorus ludovicianus. The sequence goes on along the minus strand of VZTB01017785.1, from coordinate 340,974 downwards.
AAAACCAGCGCGAGAGCCTGTGATGGGCAGGCAGAGCCCAACCATTAAAAAATAAAATCAATGTGTTCAAGGCCCAGGTTGAGACAGGACCCATCCATGTCTTCCTCTCATCTGGGTACCTTATTGTTAAGAGCAATCTTAGTTCTTTGTCCAGAGTGAGATGGTTAGGAGGGAGGGAGCTGTGAGTGAACAATTTCATCACCAATAAGTATTTCCAGATAAAACAGAATATGATCTTCAGAGGAAAAGATCCCCCCAACACATTTGGCCTTTGTGGTTATGCTGAGGAATCTGCTGACAGAGTAAACCCCGGGTAAACATCCTCAATTTGCTGCCTTCTGAAATGGAGCGGCTTTTGGAGTTTGGAGCCACAATTTGTATTCAAATGAAGGTCATTTGAAAGGTGTAACACAGTAAACAGCTATTATTTCATTTTGATAGTGGTACTAAAATTATAGTGTTGGTTGAATTATTTTAGTATAGGACCATTACCATCTCCCTAAAACACTTAGAGGGGTTTTATATCAGTGCTGCAGTCCTGAAATTAGAGGAAAATTAAAAATCACACGACTGTGGTAGAAAAGTAATTTATTTGCGAGGATGCCTTCATTTTATCATGGAGCCTCTTTCCCTTCTGCTGTGCCAGGAGAGAGATGTGCTCCCGACACCCAGACAGGCTCCCAGGGTTCGCCTTGCTGAACCAGGAAGGCATCAGCTTCCCACGAGCCAGGGCTGCCATAAGCCACCCCCAAAACTTAATTTTCAATTTTTTTTTTTTTTTTCTTTTTCAGTAAAAGTGGCTGATGTGATATTGCCTGACTCGGTGCTGTCAGCGTGTTATATTTCAAACATACTCGTGTAGGGGAGTAGGCACACACTTGAAATCTCTCTGCATTCATTTTCTTCTAGGAATACATGCAATAGAAGTTGAAATTAATAGAGTGGCAGTGATTTCCCTCATCGGGGTGGCCGGGTGAGGGTGCCTGGATGGAGCCTGGCAATTAATGGCTGCTGTTGGGTTGAAGAGGGGATGCTCAAAGGCTGCGTTGGAGCGGGAGCTGGCAGACGTGAACAAAATCTTAATTGGGAAATTCCCGTAGATTATTACAGCTGCCTTCATTAACATTTTCACACTTGGCTGGTAACAAATGAGGAGAAGGGCTGTGTGTGCCACTGGATTTATAGCGTTCCAAATCCGCTCCATACCTGGGGTGTGCCTTTGAGCAGAAGGGATCGTAGCTTTTTGTGGAGGGGTGTTCTGTGAGGATTTCTGTGAAAATCTTTACTGGCAAGGAGTTGGTTTTCAGTGAGAGGAAGGAATGCCATGCAAATAAAAATCCTAGCTTCATCTCTGGCAAAGTTCAGTTTGGGCTTGGATCTGGTTTTTATGGGGTTAAACTCCAGAGTTTTTTAGTTGCACAGGGAGGACATCAACTGTATATCCACTGGAAAAGAGCATAAAGTCCTAAACACTCGAAGTTGAGATGCTTTAACAGTACCAAAGCTGACACAAATGAAGCACCAGCCATGAAGGGTATTGGCCATGGAAGGCCACCACATGATGTTGCAGGAAAAGGATGTGCTGTGTGTCCCTTCCCCGGGCTCACCAGGCCTTGGCTTGCTCCTGCTCACACTTGACCACTGGAGCATGCAATGCTGGCAGGGCCAAAATACAATTTCATTGTGAAATCACAGGGTGCTCATGTGCTGGGCAACTTTGGGGTGGATGGTCCCATCCTTGGGTGAAGGTTGCTCTCACAGAGGAGCTCCTCAGGAGCTCCTTCAAATTAAGGGGAAAACCTGCAGCTGGATTAGGATGCCCTCAGAGATGAGCATAGCAACCTGTTCCATATTTATTACGGGCAACAATTTGACTAAGGGAGAATTTAGATTAATAACATTCAGCCCAGAGAAGTAATTTCCTTTGAGAAAGCGATTTACATGCACTCTGCCAAAAAGAGCCGTCACCGCGTGCTCTCCCTGTGTCAGCTCCAATAATGAAGTTGGAAATAACATGGGAGGTTAATAGGTCCTACTTATCTCCTTAGCGCCGCAAAGGAAGATTTACAGTGCGGAGCCTGGTTTGCATATTCCTGTTGGAAATGGAAAGGTTTTTCCCAGCCGAGATTGATGAGACGTTGCAGGGTGTCTGCTTGGCTGAGGCTGTAAACCTCGATTCCAGGGACACGCTCCTGCCAGAGGGAGCCGCCTTTCCTGGGTCAGTGGCCAGGGACTGACTTAGATGCTGGAGCCACCATTCCAGTGATAATTATTTTTATCCATCTGTCTCCTCTAAGCCTGGAAGTTCATAGAGATGTGGCTGCCACACTGTGTTAGGAGCTGGGTTGAAGCCCAGTGGGTTTTCCCTGGGAGCTGCCCATGGCGTGCGAAAGGGAAAATCATCTGGAGCCGTGGTGGGAGGCGGTGCCATGGAGGCTGCTGGAGGCTGCCTGTGTGATGCCAGTCTTCTGGGTGTATGGTGGGGTGTGTTGTGTCCTGCCCTCACCCCAAGGAGGGGGATCTGCGTGCTGGGCTATGGGGCTGGGAGCTGCTGGAATGTGCTGCTGGGTTAATTGGGACCTGCCAATTAGTTGGATCTGGCAATGACCGTGCCACCGTGGGGGAGGATGCTGCTGCCTGGGCTGTTGGTGAGGCTGGAAGCTGCTGGGGCTGCCTGTAGTGGCCCCTTCCCCCTTGTCTGTCTGGCCCGGGGAGGGCAGGGACAGGGGATGGCGGGAGCCAGAGCCCTGTCACTTCTCATTACTCCTGTGAAATCCCGGAGGAGCCGTGGCACGTTACGGGCCTTTGCAGGAGCTGTTTCCCTGTGAACAGTGGAGCTGTCTGGGCTTAGAGTAAGGAAAATCCCCAAATTCTGTGACTGCTTTCCCCTCCCCCAGCTCTCCCCAGCGACTTTTGGGAAAGAGCTCTATGGCTCTTCTTCTCTCCCAGCAGGGTAATGTTTGGGTCCTCCTAGGTTGCTGGGCTCTTCCAAACGAGGAATAAACCAAACTTTAAAAAATAAATCAAAATTCATTCCCTCTGGATAATTTAAGTCACATGGTGTCTGAAACCTGCTTAGGAGAGGGACTCTGAGAGGGAAAGAATTGTTAATAAATGTTCTGTCTGCACAAACTGTAAAATATTCATTTCAGTCAGTTATTTCACGTTACTGAGCAAGTGCAAGAAGAATGAACTTTCTGAACAGCTTAAGGTACAATTCAGTAATAACCTGAGCCATTTAATGAATTAAATATTTAACATAATTTGCATATATTAAGTGATGGGATGACGTTTTTCTACTTCTGTGTACTCTTTGTGTATCAGTGCAGCCTTTCCCCTTCACCACTCCTCTCAGTGCTCCAGGGTAGGCACTGAGGAAATGACATTTTTCCTCCCCATTTGGAGCCAAGCAAACGGGAGCCACACCAGCTGAAGACAAGCTCACACACAGGCACAGCCGAAGTGGCTGCATTGCTTCTGCTGCCATTTCTGCTCTTGATGCTCCCAGCCCCACAAAACACAATTTGTTTACTTTTTCTTTTTTTCTTCTTTTTTTTTTTTTTGTAATCAAACAGTATTTTAAGTGCAAGCAAGAAGCTGTCTGCACATGCCCAAGACTCCTCCTGGCAGCACGATGTGCAGGGCCTGGGAGCTGCCCTGGGACTGGCACAAAGCTCATCCCTGGGATTGGCCTGCCAGGCTGTCCCTTGTGGCATGCTGGTGCCTGGATGCCATCCCTGTGTGCCCAGCACGTTCAGCACTGCTGACCCCTCCAGAGTTGTGGCTGGGCTGCCCTTGGGGATGCTGAGCCTGCCCATGGTGTCCTCAAGAGTGGCATCCCTAATCTGGCACTGCTGTCCGATGGTTGCTGGGTAAATCAGGGCCAAGTAAGGCTGTGAAAATGTCAGGAATAGGAAATAAGGGGGGAACCTTGGGGCTTTCCCCCACAGAAACAGAGAGAGCTGTAACAGGCGTTGGATGACCAGCACTTCATTCTCAGCAGGTTGCTCTGGGAGGAGGTAGCTGCTAATTTCAATGTGACCAGAAATTGCAGTTTATAATCCAAACAGTGACTGGGCTGGGTTCTCAATTATACCAAATTAAGGTGTGACTTCATTAGTGTTCCATAACGTAAGTGCACTTTAATTCATTAAACTCTTTTTCTTCTGCTCTGTAAGTGGTCTCCTTTTAGGAAACTGTACAGGGAAATGAAGTGTCCCAAGGCGCATGTGTTTGAGTATCTGTATATTGATTTATAGATCTATAGATACATAGGTCTCTCTGTATCCTGTAGGTGAGGTTTGGGTGGTTGCCCAGAGCAGGAGCCCTGGGGAGCACAGACTGGATCTGGGGTGACCAGTGTGGCTCGTGGTGATGCAGGTACACCCAAGGTGTCCCCATGCTGTGCCCTGATGCCCTCACTTACTCAGTGGTAATGCCACTAAGGCTGACCCTCCCAGGCTGGATGAATAATGCATCTTGCTCTTCCAATTCCCATTACTCTATGTTTTGTGCATCCCACACACTCTGTATTGTGTCAGTCATTTGACCAGTTTGTAGTTTGTTCAGGGCTCTGGGCTGGTTTTCCAGCTTGTCTGAGCCTCACTTGGAAATGCTTTCTGTCATGTTCAAGTGACACCTTCACACTGCTCGTTTCCAGGTCATTGGTAAATATGAAGCAATAAAGGAAATATAAAAGGAGTTCAACCAGGAATCCCCATCTGTCTGGGCTTGCAGAGCTCCTGGATGTCAAAACTGCCTTTCCAGAACTTTAAAGGCTTAAAACTAGGGAAGAGCAGAGTAATTCTGAAACATATCCCTTTCTTTGATCAGCAGGATTTTAATATTTTTTAAAGTATATATTTTTAAACTAATAGGAAATGAGCCCACTCCTGGGAATGTAAAGCACAGCCTGGCACGAGTGTTCAGGGTCTCCTCTCAGCAGCTGGATTTGAGCTGGGTGAGCAGAGGGAGGGCTGTTTTCATCCTGCTGTCAATGTGCCTTGACAGAGCGTTAAAGTCAATATTACCCTAAAAATGTTCTGCTTTCATAACAGGCAATTTTGTTGGTGTTGGAAATGCTTTGTTTGATTTCGGGAGCCATTCATTACAGGATCAGAGCTTCAAAGTGAAGCCAATTAGTTATAAGAGCTACTTTTAAAAAGCTTTTTTTCCAAACACCAGCTTGAAGGTTAGAATGTGGTGAATGGGGAGCCTGTGCTGGGGTGGCCCCGCTGCGGTGTTGGGTTCCACTGGGGCTGCATCCCCCTCACTGGGGCCACATCCCGGTGGGAGCAGGAAGCTGCAGCCACTCTGCGTGTGGTGGCTGGCCCCCTTTTCTATATTTAGTAAGAAATGCATCAGCATCCCTTTTACTCTCTGAATTCCCTCTGGAAATGGAGCTGGTAAATAGCTGTCGCACTAAAAATAACACCTGCAGCAGCCGCTGGCAGCCACGTTCCCTTCCCTTCCCTGTCTGAGCACAGAGCCAAAGGGCTCCCACCCTGGGAGCAGATGTTGGGATTTATGATTATTTAAAAAAAAAAACCAAAAAAAAACCAAAATCAACCTCTTAGAAATATAAAGAGCATGAAATCGCCTGTGATGCTTAACCTTTGGAAAGCAGCATCCGTGCTCTGTGCCGGCTCCTCTCTGTGAGAATGGACAAAGCAACCCCAGCACATCCTGCAGCAATGTTCCGTGTGCCAGCAGTCCAGAGGTCACTGGTGTGACATGGCATCAGCCCTGCCTTTCACCAGCCTTCTAGTCAGCCCCTTTCCAAAGATAAATACGGGGAATCCTGGGCACTTCAAGCAGTTTGCTGTGCTGGCACTGCTCAGAATGGGAAATGGATCTTTCACACAAACATCTTTTTTCTGGTAATTTTTTTCTCTTGTGATTTTTTTCTTATATGTTCTCTTAAAGTCAAGGATTAACTAAACTTTTAGAAGTCTGAAAATAACTCACAAAGAATTTGATGAGTTATTTTGATGCTGCTCTGGTGTTATGGTTGTTTCCTTGCAGTGCCAACACACATGGTAAGTCCAGGTCAGAGGGGCAGTTTCCACAGATGGGAGCCAGCTGGCAACTCCCAGCCACTCTGGGGGCAGACCTGCTGTGCCCCTTGGGTCACAGGTCCTGGTTAATCATCATGGCTGGATCCTGACATAGGGCAGAAATATTTCCCCTTTCATGCCCCCACGGAAGGGAGGATGGTTTGATGACAGCTGTGTGTGTTGTGACTTCACTGGAGCTGATCAGCACTTGGAGCTGCCTCCAGAAACTGGATTTCTTGTTCCTGATTTTGTGAAGAATCTATCAAAGTGACCCTGAGATCAGCTCATTTTGTTTAAGCATGGTGTGAATAATGCCAATGTCACAGGTTCAATCCCCTACCGGCTATTCAGTTATGAGTTTGACTTTATGATCCTTCAGGGTCTCTTCCAACTCAGAATATTCTATGATTCTGAATTTACCAGGGAAGATCTGGGGAGAAAAACCCTAAACCAGAAAGCATCACCAAAACCAACCAACCCTGCAGCAGCAGCCAGGAGCTGGAGATATCAGCATGACTGGCTTTAGCCTGAGCTGGGCTGGGACAGAAGCACTCTGAGGTGTTGGAGGCATCTCCTGCAGTACAGTGCAGAGAGCCATGGCTTTCTTCTAATGGCTTTGTGGCTTCTGAATAACAATTAATTATATAAATATATGAATAATGCTTTTTCTGTCTGCTTCTGCTTGTTTACTCTTGTATTTTATATTGGTCCTCCCATTTAGATTTTTTATTTCAGTGAAGCATGAGATTAGGGACTCCTTGCACAGGTTGAGCAATGTGCCTACAGGAAGGACAGCCAGCAGCCACGACCCTCTCATAGACTGCAGTCCTTTTGGCATCTCAAATGCTTAAAACCTCTTTGTGAATTGTGCTGATGCTACACAGGTTCATTCCAGACACTGTTCCTGAGTTTTCATCAGCCTGGCCATGCTTGGGTACAGGGCTGTGCAATGCAACTCAAAGCTCTACCGTGTTCTCTGTTCACAAATGCAAAATATGAACAGTTCTTATAAGGAATGATGATAATGAGTGGCATGGGTAATTTTTTTTTTTTTAACACTAACTGTTGTTTGCACAATGCTAAAGGACACTTGTGTGGTATTGACAGAGCTGGGAAAGCCTTCAGTGTAAGCAATGGAAAATGAATAAAGCCCATTCAGTAATGACTTAAGGTGCAGCAGCTTCTCTGTTCAACTGGATCTTCAGGAAGGGGAATCCTTATGCTTGGGTTGGAATGGGATAGATGGAGCATGAAAGCACCAATGTCCAGGACTCCTTTTGCACTAATTAAGATTGAGGTGGTGACATGTCAGCAGAGCATTGGTCAAACCAGTAAAATGTCCCACTCCCTGCTGTTCCTGGATTCCCCTGCTATTCCCAGATTTCTGGGCTTTGTGGCTCTCAGTCTGACCAGCAGCATCATTTGAATGCAGCTTTTATCATGATTGAGTATGTGTCTTTTAAGAAAGATTTTAATTCTGTTTGAAATAAGAAACTGCCATAAATCAGCAGCAGAATCTTTTAACATTTACAGTTTTAAATGAATTCCTGGTGAGAGTCTTAAGCCAGATTTATATCTGACTCTGCATTGAGCTGTTGTTACGTGGGACTAAAAACCTCTGACAGAATTAGGCATAATGCAAAAACATGCTGAAAAGACAGTTCTGCGGGACTGTGGCATTATTATGTCAGAGCATATGGGAGCGAGGAGTGTGTAGAAAGGGGCAGTTTCTGAGGATATTCCCCTTTTGATGATCCTTGCATTGGAAGGACTTTGGAAGGGCTTGCTGCTGTCTCCATGCAAGAGAAGGCAAACAGAGCAGGCCCTGGTGTTCTCGTCTCGTTGGGCACAGCCATCCTCCTGCCCAGAGTGGGACTGGTGCATCCCCCCATGGCAGGAGGGACCCTCCAGGCTGGGGGGAGGCCACGGCATGGGAAGGTTCACAGGGGACCTGCTCCATCCCCCATGGTGCAGTTAGACTTTGCCACTTGGTGGAGGAGAGCTGCAGAACATTCCATGTTCCTCCTGGTTTCTGTGGGAGTTGAGAACAGGGCAGCATCTCTGACATGCCCACTCTGGAGCAGGGGAATGTGCTTTGGGATCTTCAAGCCATGTTACTGTTCAAATTGTGTGCAATAATTGAGGGTTTTGCTATTACACTGTGATTAATGCATTGTAAACATGGAGATCTTAGTGAATTTTCTTTTTTTTATTGCACTGCATATTTGACTCTTTCAGGCTGCAGAAGGCAAATGAACTGAACCAGCAGCGCCAGCAGGATGCCAGTGTTCATGGTTCTTTAAATCACAGGGTTTAGTCCAAGGTGATTAAAAAAAAAATTAGAAATCACATAATGACCTGTGGGTGTTTTCCAGTAATTTAAGATTGGGTGTTATTTGCTACTGCTCTGTTTTACTAACTGTCCCTCAATGTGGGGCTTAGGGCTGATGCAAGGGCTGACTTTGCTTCTATTTGTGATTAATGGCACTTCTGAGTGGTTCAGGTCAGCCATGGCTGGGGGGTTGTGCCCAATTATGCTCTTGCTTTTCTAAAGACCCAGTGCATGTCTCAGTTTGCTCTTGTCCATGTGTTTGTCAGGTGAAGGAGCTGAGCAGATCCAGTTCAGCTCCAGTGCCAGTTAGTCACACTTGTGCTCTTGATTAAGTTCTTTTCCTTCTCCTTTTCATGTGATTTAGAGAAAATTATTTCTTGTCCAAATCTATTTTTTCCATATTAGGTTTAACCTTGAAAATAAAGTGTTTGAGTTGTCCATTTGCTACTTTTTTTTTTGTTTACTTTTTTCCCTTTCTTCTGCCCCTTTCCATAAGTTTTCTTTAGGACTGTGTCCACTCCGATTTGCAGCTGTTTTTTTGTTGTGCCAAGGCTGCCATGGGTTTCAGTGTAAGATTCCTTTAACCCCAGGAGTTTGTCAGAGCTGCTCCAGCACTGGAACCTGAGGGTAGACATCTCTCCTGAGGATGCATGAGCCCCAGCAGTGCTGCAGAACACAGCAGCAGTCAGATGACTCGATCAGCCATCACAGCTCAGGATTCCTAAATGTCACCCTATAATATCTAATTAAGATTGCAGTTTGAAGACATCACGTACTTTAATTGAAAACTGTAGAGTAATCTATTCCAATTTTTTCCTGTTAAATTAATAGTGTGGACCTTTAGCAGATGGTTGGTGAGACACCATTATTAATGAAAACATCCCCCCTCCTGCAATCCCGCCTCTCACTGCCGTGCAGGGAGCCAAGGCGAGCATCTCCCAAACCACAGGCATTTCCCACTCAGTTTTACTGTCCTGTGGCACCAGGGCTGTCCTCAGGCCTTCTCCTGCAGAGATGAGCTCAGCCAGGCTGGCTGGGTGAGGGGGACACAGCAGCCTACGGGCTATGGGCCGTCTGCTGCTCTCTGCAAACCAAGGGAAGGCAAAACTTTGGGCCCCAAAATGGTGGGAGTTTAATCCATTAGGGCAACAGACCAAGGGTCTGGCTTCAGCCAGTCCGTGATATTTTCACAGGTATGAATAAATGCCTTTGCACTTGGCAGGAAATTCATGGCATGAGTTGGAAAACCAAATCTGTGCAAGTCCAGCCTGACACGTGCTCCAGCTGGGCTGCCCTGGGCAACTTCTGACCCCCAGCCACAGCTTGTCCTGCTGACACAGATTGTCAGCCAAACAGCAGTAACATTTGAGCTTTATCACCTTCTCAGCCTCAGCATAGGCTGATCAATGTTTCTGCTTTGAGAAGCTGAAGACAGGTAACGCTTAAAGACCAAACCAAGTCCTGCCTGAAATGGCAGTGAAACATTCTGATGTAGGAGTGTTTTGTCACTGACAAGTGTCATGAGCCCGCAGTCACCTGGCCCTCCTGTCCCTGCTGGATGCTTGTGGGCTTGCTTTGCCTTTCTCCTACTCCTTGTTTCACGCAGAACATGAGCAATATCCCTTTGATAGTGCTGCTGATTTAGGCCAAACTACTGGGCGAATGCAATGGCATTGTGATTTTTCTTTTCCCACGATGCTGAACAAGGTGATGTGAGCCCACTCTGTGTGGTGTTCAGAGCAGTTTGTAGTAAGGATATTCAGAATATTAATAGCTTTGAGAGTGGGGATGGGTAGAAAATGAAAATGGCTCAATCCCAGCTATAGTCAACATGAATTTTTATTTTAATTTCAGAGCAGAAGGACAATAAGGAAGTGATGGGCTGGAATTTGTCTTTATAGCAGAGAGGACATGGTGAATTCCTAAGAGAATAAATGTGCTTGCTTAAGAGATCGCAGCTTTATTAGCTCTGTGGTCTAAATCTAGGGATGAGTACAAACTCTTCTGCTTTCTCCTAACACATGCATAGATTCAGGCTTATTAATTTGGCTGTGTATAATTCATACAAAGTAATAACTTGAAATTCAGAGTGTTGTTTTTTATTTTAATGAATTACATGTTGCTTTGAGACCAGATGGTGACCAGAGCTGCCTGCCCAGGGAATCCTGCAATCCTTCTCCTTTACAGCTTCTCTTTTTATTTTGAGAGATCAGATGGGAATTGCCAATACCTTGTGGTGATGCAGGACGGCCTGGAGGGAGTCGAGCTGGGAGGAAGGAACCAACACTCAATCCATGGCTTTAGGGAACTCATTAATTGTTCGTTTCAGATTAGTTTATAACTTTCTCTTTTTCTATTAAAAAATGTGTGTGTTCACTGGAAACCCTTCAGCTTGGAGCAGGGTTGGCACCTTCCTGTGTGCATGATGGGTCAGGGGCCTCTCTTGCACTTCCAGATCCCTGCCTGTCGGTCTGTCTGTGCTGTGTCAGTGTTTGTGGCCATGTCCTCTCCAGCTCCTGTGCAGACAAACAGCTTTGCAGCAGCTGCTGGGCAGCACTGGGTGTGCTGAGGGAGCTTCTTCCTCCCGCTGTCCCTGTCCCTGTGCTGCTGCACTGCCACTCGTCCTCACCGCGGCGCCTGGGACACCGCGGGTGACATCAGGTCGCCCATGTGCCACAGCTCTGGGCCATTACGTGCTGGCATTAAATATTGAAGCATCTGAGGAGCTGCAGTCACGTAGCATTGGGTGGGGAGCGTGTGGTGGCTCTGCCACCATGCTTGAGCTGAGAACATCAGGCTGAGTGGTGCCACACTGGCACGAGGCTGAGGGAGCAGTGGGAACATCCTTGGTGGCCGTTGTCTGGAGATGGTGGAGTTGCCTGTGTCCTGTCTCATGCAGCTTGCTGGGCTTCCCAGCTGGTGGCTCCCTGGTGCATTCACACTAATAATCTAAACAAACTGGGAAGTGCAAAATAAAAACAAATGTGCACTTAGATAAAATGCTTTCAGCCTGAGCAACCAAGTCTAAGCTAAACTACAGAATTATCTGACCAAGTTTAGGATACAACACAACGCCAGTGATTTGAATGTTAAATAATCTCCTTGCTTTATGGAGTGATTCCCTGTGGTTACTCTGTTCTCACCAGTGTGTGGTGGGCTCAGTCCTGAGCACTCAGAGAGGGAAAGCCTCGTGCTGAGCATTGCCCTGGGATTGGCCAACACACTCGCTAGTGGAGCTGCATCCACACAGCTCTCAGTGGTTCACCTTTTCCCAGCAACGCTCAGTTTATGCTGATAGTAATTTCAAAACTGGGATAGAGGGGATGTGGCTCTGAGTGGCACACCCTGGCACAGGAGCTGCCTCCCATGGTGTGTGGTGCCCTTGCCCATGGAGATAAACTTGTGTGGCCTTAGGGGCCCACTTGGTGCCACCTGGTGTGACTGGTGCTGCAGGGGGACTCGCTGGTGATGAGACTGAGCGTTTGTGTTGTATGCACACATCCCTTGATTTCCATCTCTGGCTGTGCAATCACAGAGGAGCCAGGACCAGCCGGGGTTTCAGAGCCAGCTCTGTCTCGTCTGACCTTGCTGGTGCCATGCTGCCTTTTGTTTCTAGTCTTGAGTAAGAAGCAATGGGAAAAGGGTTTGATAGGAGACAAAAGCAAACAATAGCCTTGCTCCAAAGATACGATGAATGGGATATAATTGGATTTTTTTTGTTAGGACATTGATTTGACCCTGTGAGACACAGAAAGAATCATTAGGGGAATTAACACGCATTAAAATGCAGGGTTTTATCAGAGGGCTTTTATTGTGCCCATAGTTTTGTTTTTAATTATTTAATGACTTTGTGTCTTCTGGTGATAAATCTATTTCTCCCCTCTTTTTTCAAAGGGAAAAAGGGTGTTGGTGTGACAGCAGAGTACTCAGCCCATGCAGCTGCTGAACCCCAGCCTTGCCTCAGCAGCTCTGCCTGTGCCCCACCATGCAGACAGGGAGCCAGTGGGCAGAGGCATCTTGTACAAACCTCTGATCAACCACCAGTGCAGGGCTGAGCACTTTCCTTTGCAGAGGTGACACAAAGTTGTAGTTACAGGAAGCAGAAGAGACAAGGAATGGGGTTTGAGGGGGTTTTGCAGCAGAGAAGCACATCCTCCTTCCCCAGTGTGTATCTGTGGCACTGACTGGCAGCTTGGCCTTTCCTCTGTCCAAACATGAATGGGCCAGGCCAGCAGAGAGGAAACCCATGTTGTGTCTCACATGGGAGCCTCTCATTGCTGCAGCTCCTCCAGTTGTCAGCTGGTGATAATTTGGGATTAGTTTTCACATGTGTCTGACATGGGCTGGCAGGAAGAAGCACAGTGAGTGAGTTGTGGGTAAGGCTGAGTTCCTTCACCTGAAATACTTTGGGTTTCTGTGCCATGGCAATGTATTTGTCCAGCCACAAAAGTTAAAAATGGCTTAATTCTCCTTACAGCAATTGAATTTTAGTAGGAATAGGCAGAATCCCAGATTAATCTGAACCCCCTAAACCATCTCAGCATTGAAGGGGCTTGTTTCTGTAAATGCTTGCTTTTACAGGCCTGGTGCTGGAGAGGATGTGTGGGGAGCTCCTGAGTGTTCTGCAGTCTCTCCAGCGCTCATCTCACTGTACAGCATGAGGTGACTCTGGTTTGTAACATAGTGAGCTGAGGACACATAGCATGGCATGGGTTGGGAATGAAGTTCTGCTGATTGCAGCATTTTTGGTGGAATTACTTCACTGGCTTTACAAAACCCCAGAGATCTTCTTTCATATTTTCCAAAGAATTTTAGTTTAGGTCTTTGGTGGTTTTAGCCTTTGGAAATCTGGAATCAGACCTTTTTGGCCATGTAGTGTCCAGATTTCAGCACTTGCATCTGATTCAGGTGCAGCTGCTATGAAACTGTGAGGATTGTGAAGGTCATTAGTGTTGGTGGTGGAGGTCTGTACTGGCTTTCTTTCATGCTGAATTTTATTCAGCCCTTAGCCAGAAATAAGAAGTTTTTGGAGCTTTCTGCTTGTATGGGGATCCCTTAAACCTGCAGAGACTGGCTTGGGAAACAAGGGGTGCGTCGATGGATTCCAGGAGAATTTATTTGCAGTGTAAACATGTTGGTCAGGAGTCATTAATATGACATTCACACAGCTCTAATAAAGTACATAACACGGAGATCTGGCACCGCCGCAATGCCCAGAGGACATTAAGTATGAGTCTTAAAACCAAGAGTATTGGAAACAAGATATTTTTACGTCTCGTTTGGGAGTAATATAATTGCATTTTGTGGCTCTAGCAGATGCTTGGCCAGCTGGTTGGGAGAGCATTGTGGGGGTTTTTAGCTTTGGTACTGTAAGCGACAGCCCTTATATAGAGCTTGCTAAAAAGAAAATAATAAAAACCCCTCTCCTGGTGGAAAGCCCTGGCGCTGGCGTGTGTTGTGCTGTTGGGAGGTACAGCCTGGGGACACTTCTGCTGCAGTGGCTCTGGAGATGATACTGCATGGGTTTGGGAGTCTGATTTGAGGCATTTATTGATGGTAGTTACATTGACCTCACTTGTTCAGCTTTTGCTATGCAGGCCCCTGTAAGAGGGCTGGGAGGTAATTTTTGGAAGATAACCATCAAACCCCTACATTTTTCTGAGTATATTGCAGGGGGCTTATTTTCAGCACAGTCCCAGAAGTCCCTGGCCATCCCTGGATATCGGGACACTGCTGGTGTGGTGACAGTTGCCACCTTGTGACTACCCTGGGTTTGTACCCAGGACATGGAAGAACGTCTGCCCTGTGTTCCTCAGGCCTGTTTACAGGCACTGTCGTGAATTATCTCGCTGGTGCCGATAATTTCCTGCAAACAAATCAGTTCTGATCTGGAAGTAATCGCCCGTATCATTCCTGCAAGTGGGAGCAATGACTTACGTTGATGTCACCCGCTGGCTTTTTATGGCAACGATTAATAATTCAGTAATTCTCTCTGCAGTGATGCTGTTCTATTTATAAATATTTTATTTAGCTCCCTGTGTCTGTATTATCACTACCCTCCCCTTTGCTTCCTGACGTCACACCGGGCTTGCGGCGATGCCGTGGTCACCACAGTTACCAGCAAATTCTCTGTGCTGGAAAATGTTAATGCCTTTCCTCATTTGCATCTCTTCATTGTCCTGTTTAAGCCCGGCCTTGGTGGCGTGGATGTGAACGTTTACTGAGCGCGCTCTGTCAGTCAAAACCCGATTTCAGCTGCAGCCTGGCCCCGGGGTAGGCGGCTACGTGTCTCTGTTATAAAACTTTCCAGTTCCCAGCACAGCCATGCAAGTAACTCTGTTTTCTTTCTGCATTTCTCTTTCAGGAAATTGCAGCTTATTTAATAACGTTTGAAAAGCATGAGGAGTGGCTAACAACCTCCCCCAAAACCAGGTAATGTTCTCCTGCTCAGCAATTGACTCTCTCGCGCTGATGACTTGACTCACTGATCAATGCCTTGACCACCAAGTGGAAACTCCCAGTCATGCCTGATGGCTTGTGACACCAAACTCTCATTAATTGCCTTAATGAGCATTTTATTGAATGAAATCAGATTGATTAAAAATGGAACAGCTACAGTCTTGGCAGGTTAAAGTTTTAACCTGATTGCTCAGGATTTAATTGTATCCCTTCAGATGAGCAGATCTGAAGCCTCTGAGCAAGGTCGCGGGCTGTTTATCTTGACAGAGCTCCCTTGCCTCTAACTTTAAATAAATAAAAAAGCACCAGCCCTGCCATGTGCTGCCTGTTCACAGACAGGCACGGGGATTGTTTGCGTTCTGGTGTTTCCCTTGCTGGGGTTAAGTGTTTGATGGTGAGGAGGTCCCAAAAAGCTGCATTAACAGACATGTTTGCAGTTTATTATTCAGTAAATGTCATGTCTTCTTCGTGCTGCCATAAATGTTTAACTTCTCACTCCCCTGAGAACCCAGACAAGGAGTTTTGGCTGTGGATGTTTTCCTGCTGTTTCAGCTATGTTCTGGCTCCATACGTCTCACTAACACAGAGAACGACTCTTGCCTTTTGGTTTTGCTGGGCTTTTGCTGTTTTTCTTTTTCCCAATCCACCCCTTTCCTATTGCAGAGGGATGGGCCATTGGAAGGAGCCTGCTGGGACCCAGGTGAGAAAAAAGCCTGTTCTAGCATCCTGCATTCCAGCATCATCCGTTGCAGGGGCCGGTGCCACCCAGAGTGCCATGCTCCAGGTTTGGCATCACCTCCTGCTGCCATGAGCAGGGACAGAGGTCACAGTGGGACACAGGGAGCAGTGCCACCCTAACGAATAGCAAAGATTGATTCCAGGTGTTCCACAGCACTCAGCTGAGGAGAGGATGGGCGTGGAGGCCTTCTCTGCATCTCTGCAGTGCAGCTGCAGGTGGGGCACACAGAGGACCTGCTTTCCTTGAAATATGTGAACAAAAGAGCTGTGTTGTTTTACTTTTGTGGGCTTTTTCCCCCCCAGACTGTATATTTTTGTGACATTGGTAAGTAATGCATTTGCTTGTTTGTATTAAAATGTGTAGCACCTGGGAAGGAGATGTGGGAAACCCAATTGCTTTCTCAGTGATTCTCCAAGACCTGGAACTGCCATGCTGGTGGAAGGGCTCTGAATGGATCTTTCCTGCTGGTGGCAGCTATGAGGCTCTCCTTGGCTGCAGAACCGCAGGTAACTCAGTTAAGATTAGCACTGGTTTTTTCTAGGTTGGTAATCCCAGTTTCAAAATTAATTCAAAACAATTTCTGGCTGAACCTTTGCCAGAGAAACCTTTTAAGGGGTCAGAAAACACATCAATTAGTCTGACTCTACATGGTATCATTAAAGATACGAGATTATAAATGTTTTTGTAGCAGTATCTTCTGATCTTAAGAGCTTGATTTTCTAAAGGCAATGCATGAAAATAATTTTCTGATGAACATTTCCTTACCTTCCCCTTGTGTGTTTACACTTGGAAGAAAGAAATGTCCCAGGAGAAGGAAAGTTGTGACATGAGTTCAAGGTCCTTCTGAAATTGTTGAGTTATTTTTCTATTTCTTTTTTAATATAAAAATTAATTGGAAGAGTTAAATGCTGAGTTGCTACAATCAGGGCTCCTGGTATTACAGAATTAATGACATCGATTTGGCACTGAACTGGAACACTCCCCGTTCTTTGTTTGCTGCTGTGGGTGCTACTAATTTCATCTCACAAAATTAATAAAAATTAATTGCAGCACTGACACACACAGAGTTTCCTAATGTGATGATGTATAGTGTGCTGTGAGGAGTCACTGCTGGATGGATGCTGTGGGGGCTCCGGGCGCGGCTGGACGGTGCCTGTGGGAGCTGCTGCAGCACTGACAGAGGGCTGATATTAGTGATGGGGTTTTGGTGCTGTCAGCTCAGCCACTGCTGCAGAGGGTCAGGCTAGGCTGGGCTCTGGTGCCTCACAGGTCACTGAGCTAAGGCAGAAGGTGGCAATGAGGGACAAGGTGGTTTGGAGCTGGTTTGGAGCTGATTTGGAGCCAAGCTTGCTGTTCTGAAAGTTTTCATCTCTTTCCCAAACAGAGGTTCCCATCTTTACAGCACGACTGGATATTGCTTTAGTCATGGACATGGAGGGGAGACCCTCTTGCCATTGTGCTGGCATTGAAGGAGCTATGACAAACCTTTAGAAAAGTCCCTAAAATTACTTTTTATGAAACTTCTTGTTGAACGGCTCCAATTGATTGAATACATTGATATAAATGTACTGGAGCATTATTACAATAGTCTTTTGAGCACTTCACAGTTGATAAACATAAATTAGCAAGTACACCTTGCAGGCATCGACCTTGAGGCTCCCTTGGAATGGTGTTTGGTTACTTGATGATGTGCTGGGTAATCCGCAGCGGGGGTTCCTTCAGCGGGGCAGGGAAGAGTTCTGCTAATGCAGCAGGGCCAAGTGTCTGACATTTCCAAGTCTAAATGCAAGACATGATGACAAAAAAAAAAAATTACTTGACATTTATATATCAAGTAGAACTTAATTGTTATTTACTTTGGAATTTCAATGACAAAGTAAATTTTCTGAGTCCAGAAGCATTCTGCCAGAGGAAGATGCTTTACTTCTCTGTTTCCAGGTGCTTTCTGCCATTAGCATTTGTACAGTATTTTAAAAATATTCTTGAGCAATTCGAGGTGACTTCACTATTTCACAAGTGGGCCCCAGGCAGTGGAAAAGCCTTGGCTGTGCCCAGAAGCTTCAAGGTCAGTTTTCCATCTGGGAATGCAGTTCAGATGTGTTTCCCTTCCTGCTTCATGTCCTTTCCAAGACACGGGGGAATTGCTGGAGGGACCAGCCCTATCCCACAGTGAGAGCAGGATGTGTGCAGTTCCTGGAGTCTCCCCACCTCCTGTCCAGGTCCCCATCACCCAGGAAGCACAACCTGTGCCCCAGTTTTCCATTGGTCCAGCATAAGGAACATCCCCTGTCTGGGATATCTTTATCAGTGGCATCGTAAAGAAAAGTTAGGATCTTGCAGTATATTAATTCTGTATTAAATAATTAATAGTAAAATTAATTGAATTACTCAATTTTCAGGTAAAAAATAGGGTAATAAATATTCATAACTTATATTATTAAGGGAATTTCCATTTCCTATGTCATTAAAGTAAGATTAAGTAAGGTTGGGTTTAAATGAAGATTGAAAACAATTGTGCTTTGGAATTAATTCACTGTGTTAGGCCGTTACCTTGTGAGCCTTCTTTCCAGTGTGCTCTATGTGAGAGCTGTCCCACTGCATGGGGTGGATGCTGCTGCCAGGATGTCCTGGCTGCTGGGAAATGAGTCAGAGGCTCCCCATGGGGGAGAAGCTCATGGGAGCTGGAGGCTGTGGAAAAGCAATTGCCCAGAGCTGTGATTGGTGGCAAAAGTTCTGTCCATCTCCCCTTGTGCTTGTTGCAGATAAAAGTCCTCTTGAGACCTTGTTTAGAGTTTCAAGGCACGTTTGAAAGGTCCTGCTCTCTCATGTGACTCGTACTCTCCATAGGATCCAGGAGCATTAACCTAGTCTGTGGGCAGTGCTGAAATTTGGGTTTTCTGCTCCTGCTGCTGGAAGCTCTGCTGGCGTGTTTGGGATTGTGTACGACCTATTTTCCTTTGTCGAAGGCAGTGTGTGTGTGCTGTCAGCACTCCTGGCTTGGGATGCTGCTTGACATAATCCCTGCTAAATGTGGCACATCTCTCTTTACACTTTATAGATTTCATGACTCTCAACACTTTCTCCTTGCTGCTTTCAGTATTTCCTTCTCTTTATTTTCCCTGCAGAGAATAAACAGTGCACAGATGGTTTTAAGAGCCCTTAGTTCCTATAGATTTTTAGCTGTTGTGGTCCAGGGGTGTTGAGACACCAATAATGAATTCTTTTAACAGCTCACTGTGTTGATTGTAAAGTGACCTAAGCACAGAGTTGCTGGGAACCATCCAGATGCCTGGCCTGACTCAGGCAATGGTCTCCAAGTATTCTTTCCAAATTCTTCCCATGGCAAATCCAGCCTGGTGTGTGCTGGTCCTCTGAGAGAGCTGGTTTCCCTCTGTATTTAGCTGGTAGCTCAGAAGAGCTCTGTTGCAGCAGATGTCACTGGCCAACTTGGACAACCAAGGCAAGAGGTCTGTGTTTCTGTTGTGGATTCACCTGGCACAGAGGTTGAAGGTTGGCTCCTCCAGCTCACCAGTGGCTCTGCAGCCCCTGTGCATGATCACCAGGCTTGGGCTTTCCCACCTATCAGAGGGATGCATGTCAGAGATGGTGCCTCCACAGCTGGACCACACAAAACACCTGCCCCCGCTGCTTGGCTTTGCAGGCACACAGGGCTGGGGGTGCAAAGGCTCCTTCTCTCCATGTGGACTCAAAAGAGTCCTGCAGCATTGCCTCTTGGAGGAGAAGAGAACTCTGGAAAACATGAAATCACCAGAAAAAGCAATTATCTGATAACAAAGCAGTGAAATCATTCAGCAAACCCATCTGCCTGCAGCAAGGCTTGGTAGGAATTTTCTGTCAATGGGTATGGCCAAGGAAAACAATGTGGCTTTGGACAACGCTGCCATTCAGTATTTGGTAGGTTCTGACTGTTCTTGATCCCACGTGGGAGGATGTTTAGGATTGAGGAGGCTGCTTGGTGTGTGTGAGACCCCTGTACTGGGCCTGGGATTGGGGTTCCCAGGCTGTGAGGCAGAGCAGTGAGGAGCTGCCCTTGTTCTGGGTAGAAGAGAGGAAAGGAAAGAGTGTGCTGGAAGAGGTGTTGGGCTGGGGCTTCTGATGGTCACACCCAGACCTGGTAGACAATTCCATATTGTCCAGCATTCTGTGCTTCCTGTCGAAGGGGGCTCTGAAGGACAGGGCTTGATGGCTGCTGTGGAGCCACCTTGGACCTGCCCTTTCCTGCATCATGTGGGCAGGCTGCAGAGTGGCAGCAGACCTGCAATTTGTACCTCAGGCTGTTTTAAACGGCTACAAAATGAAAATCTTAGTCGCATTTTAAAGACTTTTGCAACTTAATTTATATTCTCGAATGGCACTGAAGAACCTTCTTTTGTCCAGGAGGTAAGATATGCAAAAATAACCTTTAAGTTGCTCCTAATTGACCCTTAATGATATTCTCTTGTTTCTTCCAATATATTCTCTGCGTCAAAAACACCACCCAGCAACTGCTTGTTGCATCTTAATGGCTGCAAATAGCAAGTGATGAAAAATAAACTCTTTATTCGGGTTCTTTATTTATTGACGAGGACTTTTGCCTCCAGGAAACCTGGCCCTGAGGTTAGAGTGCAGGGCTGAAGCCAGGCACTGTGACCATCTTGGGCTGGCAGGGATTGGGCTCACTGAGCCTAGGGCAGAGGGTGCCCTGTGTCCAGGGAGTGGATGCTTTGATTTCCTGATGGGGACAGTGTCTTGTATGACAAGCACAGTGTTATTTAAGTTGCCCATTGAAATGTTAGCCAACATGTGCTGGTAACATGGAATTGGGGGGAGGATGTTTGTGCCTGTCTATGCAGAGCAGCTGGAAGCATCCCAGAGGACCTGCTGCTCAGCCTGGAGGGGACAGATTGGTTTGTGTTGTGGTTGTTGGAAGATGAGGAGCTGCCTGCAGACGTTGAGCTTTTCCTTTTGGTGCTGAATAAGTGTGTGTAGGCAGTGAGCAGCCTCTGCTTTTGCTGTGGTGTGAGGAGTAATTGCTTGGCAGGCACAGGTGCTGTAGGTGTGCATTGACATTGTAGTGAAACTCTGGACAAGTGTGTGATTCTGCTCAGCCCAAATGTGGAGCAGTTGGTGGGTGAGCATTAATGAACCTGAGAGCACTGATACAGGTGTTCAGGTTTGAATTTTTCTTTTTTTTTCTTCCTAGTCCTGAAAACACAGATTTACAGCAATCTGGCAAAGATTCTCCTCAAGTTACACTTGGTTGGCGTTCTTGCTACGTGCACTGTAACAATACTTTAATATAATTAAATTTTAAATTCCATGTAGAATCTGGTGGGTAGGCAGATGTACCGGTATGTTAAACTTTATGTCACTTAAAAATGGTTCTCAAGTACATCAGAGGGAGCCCAGCCAGCTGTAAAATGATCTGCTTTATGACGCTGCTTCGCAGCTTTGGTGTCTGTGTTTTAATTACAGATGTACCTAAAGTCTCACACCCTCAGATAACTCTGCCAGGCTGTTTTGTTTCCTGTAAGTTACTGGGGAAGATGCTGCTGGGGTTTTCCAGAGCTGCTGTTTGTGGGAGTGTTGAGTTTCTGACTCGTGCTGCTGCAGCTTTGTTTCTCCTAAACAGACAGTGCAGTGTCCTGCTCGGGGCTGCTGCACCTGTAGCAGCATCACCAGCATGACAAGTGGTAAAAGGGGCTTTAGGAGCCACTTTGCAGCCCTGGGCAGGGTGAGTGTGTGTTGAGGCCCCAGGCAGATGGAGACATGTTGAGACTGGTGCCAGGGCGGGTGGGCATCTGTCCCTCTGCAGCCCCTCTGCCTCCCTGGCTTGTCCCCAGCATCAACACCCACCAGCTACCTGCCAGCTGAGATGTGCTGAGCTCAGTGCAGGATGGAGATTTCCAGTGCTGTGAAGTGGGAATCTTGTTGCTTGGCAGGCAGAAACCATTAATGGTGCTGTTTCTGGAAATAAAGAAGTGGCCTCGTCCTGAGGCATTCCACGTGATGATTTGCCGAGTTGTGCAATATGATTTATGCCTAGCCATGGCATTATTGTTTTCTATTGATTCTGAGGGAGATGAAGCATCAGTAAAAGCCCATCAGAAGCCTTCTGGTGAAATGTGAAAGCTTGAAGCTTTCCTGACAGAAATCCTGTTGGCTCTTTGGTGGTGTCTCGAAACCCACTGCCCAGCCAATCTCAAAGCACCACTTTGCAGAGCTCCCCTTTCTCCTTTCAGCATTGCCTGTCTCTGTCCAGCAAGGATGTACTTGGTGCTGCAGGGAGGTGTTGAGCTGAGAGTAGCTGGTGGATTCCTTGGGGATCCTCTGGCACCCTCTGCCCTACTCCCAGCAGACAGTAGCCATGTCACTCCCTGTCCTTTGTCAGAGCACCTGTGATTCCTGCTGCCAACAGTGAGAGTGAATTGTGCCCATAGTATTACTCCTGTATTTATTTTGTAAATGTCAAGGATGAACTAAAGATAAAAAAAGCTGTTCCATTTCACTGTTCAATTTACAAAATTCTGATGAGACCAATGCCATCTGTCCTGGTTCTATCTTTTGGCCAGCTGAAGGCGACTGCAGGTCTGATAGCTCTCCTCCACCTGTTGCCCAGCAATATTTACAGACAGGATGTACAAGTGAGGCATTAAGCCATTTGTGGTTCTCCCTCTGCTCTGTCAGACTCTAGTAGAGAAGCTGAGAGGGTGATGTGGCTGACAAAGAGCTCCACCCTCACAACTGGAATTGTTGTGTTGCCTTAAATGCTGTTGTAAAAGGTGAGTGATAGGTGAACACATTGCTGTGAGTTGCAGTGATGCAGCTGGGTGGAAGTAAAGCCTTAGTGGGGGGTGTCTCATCTGCAGCCTTCCCTTCTCCTGCTTGACCTGGAAAGGGGAACTGTGGTCTCCTGACTTCCTCAGGTGAACCTGGACCCCAACGCTCACCTGCCTATGAGGTGTCAGGTTATGGGTGCATTCCTCTCCTTGGATGTGGGTCTGAGGACCACAGCAGCATATGGAGTGTCTCTGCTGTCACTCCTTGCCCTCTGGAAGGTGACCATTTATTTCTCATCAGTTGAGCCTCTTGCACAGCAAATGGCTCATGCAGGGGAGATCTTCTTGCTGGATAAGCAATTAGCTAAAATAAACTACTCTGAGGACAAATTATGCAGGACTCTTGCCCTGTAACAAATGAATTCATTGACTTTGGTATTTGTGGGATGTTCCCACTATTTTATTTAATTCTCTCTGGCTAAAGGGCTCCAGTGTTTCCCCCTGCTCTTATGCTGCTGCAGTGAGTAACCAGGGTATTAGGGGTTGATTTACACGGTTACACAGCAAAGAAAGCAAAGTGATAATTGTGGGAACCTTTGCACATTTCCCTAAGAGACACAAAACCTCTTTTAGCAGCATGTCCAAGAGCCTGTTTGACCTGTTTCTCTAGGGTGCCATCAGTTCTCTCTGCAGCCTCACAAAGCTCATTCACAGCAGCAAGGCAGTGCTGCATGGGCTGGAATCATGACCTGCACACAATTCCAAGGGCTTTGGAAGCACCGGTGCTGCAGGGCACCATGGGGCTGATCCTGCAACCACAGCACAGTCAGGAGCTGAAGGGGGCTGGTGCAGGCTTGGGGCTGTGTCTCTGTGGCAGTAACCCCAAGTTATTTTGAAGGCTTTGTCTGGATCTTTGGAAGCAGTGGATGCTGTAGCAGTGTGTTACCTGGGATGTCACATGGAGCAGCACTGCAGGAGGGTTACAGGTCCTGGCCCTTGGCTGGGCCAGTAACTCATGAAGCCATTCAGCCAAGTTGATGGGTTTATTTACAGTAAATTAATTAAATTAAAGCTCTGGTACAAATCTTTGCTGTGTAACAGGATTTGTCAACAGCTAAGAAAGGGTGACACTGTTGGACCAGCTGCCAAGAACATACTTCATGTGTAAGGTGATGTTGGGTTCACCGAGTAGTGCACAGTCCCAGCTCCCAATGCCAAGGTGAAACATGGCTCTTGCATTGTTCAGTTCTTATTTTTACCTTGCAGTATTCAGACAAGATGCCTCAGGCCAGAGATGGTAACACTGGCAGTGACTTGGCATAGGGACCTGTCTCCCTGCTCAATGGCATTTGTAATCCCAGACAGCTTTAGAAGACCCAACCATTGCTAAATTGTGCAGCAAACTTTATGATAAACTGTGGCCTTTGAGAACAGTGCTAGCCAGGAGCAGGGCAGTATTTTGTGCTCTGCTTTAAATTTAGGATATGAAAGATTTGGAGGATTTTATAATCGCAGCTTTGCATGCTTGCTCTACCTCCTTTTCTCCCACTGGTTTTACTCCCAGGCTTTTCTAACTGCTGCTCTTGTCTGGTTTCTTTTCCTCATCAATCCTTGCTCTCATCTCCTCAAATTTATAAAAAAGTAATTTCTAATCCTGAACAGATCCCACATCTGGTGGGACTGTTATATCTATTATGGCTTCCTTTAATCTGCCAACCTGCTTTTACCAAAATCCCTAATACTGGGTGAGATAGCATTTGTTTGCAGCCAGAGGCATGTGCAGGTGGGAAACCAACCAAAGCAGGTGATGTGGGGGCACAGTCCCATGGCCATAGTGTTCATGTGCCAGAGTGGGCAGTGGTTAGAGAGGGGATTCTGCCCTTAGTAAGGACATGGGGGCACTCTAGGTAATGTATGGAAAGGATCAAATGAGTAGGGTTTGGGTTTTTTTTCTTCAGATTATGTAGTTCATAGGGGAGCTAACATTTAATCCTAGTTTCTTCCCAATATTGAAAATTTGGTGCAGTTCTGGAAAGTGAAAGTCTTGCATGGCATTAACACAATTGCAGCATCTGACTGCTGCATTTGTGGGATTAGATGAGTCCCTGCTTGGCGCCTGAACAAGTAGGTTTCAAACATGCTGAGGATTTGACAGTTCCATCAGATCACAACTGGTGGGAGGGAGGTGAGAGGAAAGCTGTGGAGGCCGTGCTTGGATTCAGGCAGCCTGGGGAGAGGCCGGGATTCCTGGCATGCTGCTGGCAGGGCGTTCCCTGGGGAGCATCAGGTGTTTGTCAGGGAATGCTTCATGTCCTGGGATTTGGTTTGGGGAAGCTGAGTGCCAGGCCTGCTTCAGGCTCGTGTTCCCATCTTGAGCTTCTCTTGTGATGGCTGAGCTGAAACGTCCTTGGATTTGAACTAAAATCGTCCTTGGATTTTAAGTAAAATCAAAAGGTCACACCTTCCCTGCGCCAGTGTGTAGGGAACAGTCACCCCTTGACTGTTCTCGGTCAACCAAGCTCAGAAAATAACAGATGTAAGAGGAAAAGGAGGGTTTTGCTCAAAGGAAATTGGGCAAACATTGACCCAGCGATGCTGGGTTTGGGGACAGTGAGTGTGGCTTTATGGTGGGGTTATGCAAGGTTTAAAAGAGCAATTCATGCTGACTTGTAGGGTCAAAAATTAGGGCATGATAGAAAAAAATGATTAGCTGTTATCAAAAGTTGGTTTAGGCTAAATTAATCTGGAAATGTGTAATTTCATCTGAACTCAAAATACTGGAATGTAATTAAATTCCAAAGTAGGATGAGCTGAGAGAGTGTAAGAAAAGATAAGCATCAGAATAAGACAATAATTGAGTTTGTATTGTAAACACATTTCTGTAGGAATTTGAGATTTTTAAGCTGCTTCATTAGAAATTTTGAGTCGAGAGTACTTATTAGCTTGGGCATGTTTTGGAGAATTGGTTGACTGCTTTTATATTTGTCTGTGTTCTTTGTTTGCAGGATTTTCTATATTTGGGGTTAATTCTCTCTTATCAACTACTCGTTTATTAATAAGTTTGAAGGGGAATAAGGCTTAAAATTAGAAAATGTATATTTCCATGTGAAGGTGATTGTTTTTAAATCTCATTTTCCCTAAAATTTGAATCTTTAATATATACAATTGATACATTAGGTTAGTACCATTAAAACACTGGCAATTCTGAAGTGCCTCACATGAAATACTGAAGCAAATAATGTTGTCTTTGCTCTGTGCTCAAGTTACTTGCTCAGTCCATGGAATGAGCCAGGTGAGGTCGTGCTGTGCCATTCTCCTGTCACTCATGGCAGCTGTGTGTGAAGGAGAGCTCATGGCTAGGATGAGTGGGGTGTTGCATCACCATCCAAAGAGAGCTGTGAACACTGATTTGAGCACTAATCAGCTCAATACCTGCTTGTCAGGGTGTTTGAGAACTTCTACAATTGGTGTTTGAGACTCCTTTCTCTGGTGCCACAGCTCCTGTGCAGCGAGTGTTGGATGAGGGATGTAAAAATGGGTGCAGCCATGCCCTCAGCTTGATGCAGGCCTCAAACACTGTGGGGAAGGGAGGTGATAAATGGAATTTGGTGATACTGCACAGCCTGCTCAGTACCAGTACCTTATGGAATCATGTAGTTTGTTGCAAAAAAGTTTTTTTGCAGAAAAAATGCAGACAGGTTTTCTTCTTGTTGACTAAAAAGACTCTTAATTCTGAAAAATTACTTTGTGTATCTTCATATTTCACAGACTATAACTAGATTACTACCTTTTACTGGAATACTTTGTGTTAATGAAGACCGATTGGAATCACATAATAGATTTCCTCTAAAGAAGGCATTATGTGGTTATTTTTTACTATCTGGCATTCTAGTTAATTGCCTTGTCATCATTAATTGATGGGACTAAATTGATATAAATAAATAGATTATATTTGTGAGGTTCGTTTGATAGAGAGGAAGGGCTGAGAACAGGCTGCTGTGGGGCATTCCAGTGCCTTGTTGGTGCCTGTTGAAGAGAGCTCAGGCTTGGTCAGTGCCACCACTTGTGAAGCCATTTGGAGGATGCACAGTGAGCTCTGCCCTCCTGCCCTGGGAGTGCTCACTTTGCCCAGACAGGGCTGGGCTTGTTTGCATTGCCCCATCTTAAAACTGACCTCAACAGCTGGCTCAGTCCTAAGCTTCAGCCCTACAAAGAGCTGATGGTCCTGGCTGAAGGCTGAGGACAGGCAGCCCAGTCAGCCCAGCTTCTGGGACAGTTTGAGCATCTCTGGTTTCCAGGTTAATCCAGATTTATGTGCATTGTTGCTATTAATCAGGAATCAGTGGAGTCCCAGCAATGAACAGAGTCCAAGGCAAATCAACATTTTCAATTCAGTTGCAATATTGCAAACAATGCTTTTTCCTGGACAGAGTGAGCTGGTGGTGGCTGTTGAGCAGCACTGTGTCCCCTCTCCAGCCCTTTCCATCGTGCTCTGCCCATTTTCTGCTGGGTCTGGCTGTGCTGATGGGGACAGATGTGTTACTGGACCACAGCTGGAGAGTTGCTCCCTCCCATATCAGCATCACCAGATTCTCCAGTCTTTGCTGTTTTGCTGCCTGCAATGTTAGAAGTCCATCAGCTGTTGAACTGCATTTACAATTTGAAGTGGTTCTCAATTAAAATGTATAATTAATTTATTATTATTCAGTTTTCAAATATTAACAGATTTTTATAGTGTCTCAAGTCATGATTCAAGCTGCATGCTGCTAGCAGAGGGAGAACCCTTTTTTTTCCTCAGATCTCTGCTCTTCTCCCATCCCCAGGGAGATTTTTCCCAATTACCAGCAGAGCCCACATGGCTCCCACCAGCCTCTGTGCTGGGGAGGTGACACCTGCCAGAGCCCAAGGACATGGTTCACGTGCATCCTGGCAAATTTCCCTGGTTTTTTGGACAAAACCAAAGTACAGCCCCACTTTGACACAGTTGTGGAAACCTTGTCAAAACCTTCCACCAGCCTGGAACTGGCGATTGTTACAAGAGAGGAAATTGAACAGGAAATAAGTTAACTAAATAAATAGAATTTTTCTTCAATTTTCTTCCTTCCCCATAGGAATGCAGCAGTGTGTTTGCACTTACACATGTTGCTGCTGTGCTGAGAAGTGACCAGATTCAGAACTGAAGTACCACCCGCAGGAGAAGGCCATCTCCAAATAAGTCTTTTAAAAGTTAATTGGAGCCCTTGGTCCTCACCATAACAATCTGTGTCCATGGAGAGAGCAATTGATAAGGCAGAGTGGCTGCTGGCACCTGGGGGCTGGAGCCCTTTGGTCTGTGTGAGCAGAGAGAGGTAACAGGGCTCTCCTCAGTGCACCAGTGGAGATGGTGGTGATTAATCTGAAAATAGTTTAAAGCATTCATGAATTGTGAGAAGTAATTCCCAATAAATCAAATGGTATCCCCATGGGAGTAGGGAAGAGAAATAAATGAGGGCTAAAGAAATTGATAAAAATCCTTGAGCAATAAAGAGATGAATGCCAGTTCTTTTAAAATTATATTTAAATGAACAAAGTTGATTTAACTGGCTTTTTTCATACCTTGTACTAAGATTTAGTTCTACAGCATGACATTATATCAAGAAATAATTTGCAAAAAGACTTTTTAGCATTTCACATGCATTCCACTTAATGACAATTTTAATATTCTGTCTTTGGTCTTACATCGTTATGAGGAGGCTTCAATTGCTCGGTGTGCTGAGCAGTTCATAAAGATTGTTTCTAATTTCTTTTTCAAGTCTGTTACAGAGTTCAGAGCCATCAACACGTGAATTATCATGTTGCTGAGTAAAATGTGGGGAAAACTGTTGTTAACTGCTTGAACTAAATATGCAGCTTTGGGACAGTGTTGTTCCTGGAAGAACCTTCCTGCCTAGGGAGATCCAGGTGTTGAACTGGGTTCTGACCCTCTGTGTCACTGGGAGAGCAGAGTTCACCCACCTGGTTGTGCTTATGAATGACATATCTACTTCGTTTTTAACCTGTTTTGTTTTTGGCTTTTTTGGTTGGTTGTTTGGTTGGTTTTTTGGTTTTTGGTTTTTTTTTTTTTGTTCTGGCTCTAAGAAGAAAATTACAATGGTGGAATTCATCAGGCTGAGTAGCCATGGTAGGCAGAGGTGCTGTGAGTCTTCCATGGAATTCACACTTTGGGGCTGGCTGCAGTACACTTAAACATAAATGGCAGCACAGTAAATGCTACTGAGAAGTCAGATCCTGTTGTTGTATCACTCTTTTAGTGCTGGTAGCACTATTACCTATTTTGTGCTTGTGTCAAGAGCAAGGACACATAGCAAAGACATTAATTTCTGATACATTCATAAGCACAGGTCTTAGCACAGAAGGAGTGGTGCTGGTTGTAGTTGTGGTTATACCAGGGTGCTTGGAGCTGCCATGTGGTTCTCAGCCTCTGCAGCCTGACAGGGACACCCATGGCAGTACAGGCAAGGTTCTGCCTGTGCAGCTGAAGCTGCTGTGCTTGGCACCTGCCTGCACTGTGCTGCAGGGACATCACTGCTGGGAGGAGGGTTGGGTCCTGCCTCCATCAGCAGAGCCCCAAAGGTGCAGGGGTTAACTTCTGTACCAATGCACCATGCAAACAGAATATCTTCACAATGTTTTTGTGGCACCAGCATCCTGATCACTCCTTAAATAGCCCCAAGGAGCTGCTTTAGGGGTAGAACTTGTTGATGGGTATCCCAGCCCACACCAAGGAGATGCCCAGCAGCTGAGTAGTGCTCTGCAGCTTGTGTTGCAGCCATCAGCATTTATCCTGATCTTGCAGAAGGGTTTTCCTTGGCAGCCCCTGGCAATTCTGTGCAACAACACAAAAGCCAACTTGGCACTGGCATGGCTCGTTCAGTCCTGTTTGTTGGAGCTGCAGGTAATTACTCCCATACTTAATGAATCACATTACTTTTATTGATGAACACAGAGGCTACATGCTGGAAAGAGGAGGTAAGGATTAAGTTTTATGGCCTACTGCTGCTATGAGAAGGAGCATCTAGACACCAATTAATGCCCCCTTGATGGGATTAGCCATTGCGTTAACCACAACTCTGGATAAAATTGCTAAGTCTGTGACTTTAGACTTCTTAAATATTGTAGATATGAAGGAAGTTCACTTACATCTTAAATGCAAATGACATTTAATTCTATATACAAAAAACTTGCAGCATATTTACATTTCCTTGTGATTTATACCTCCTAAGCCATGGATATGAAGATTTATCTGAAGTCTTTATTTCATCCCTGCAGAGTTCAAAGATCAGACAAATTTCAAACACATAATCTATGATTTCTTCAATTACTGTGCCAATAATCCCAACTTTCAGTGAGGAGAGTGGAGGTTGTAATGGCAGCAGCCTCTCCCCAGGAGATGCCATGGCTTTCCAGCTGTTATGGTGAAGTCTGAACGTCTTGATTAAGTTCTTGAGGGGCTTTTCTTTGGTTTTTGGTCCCACTGGTGCAGCATGGGCACACACTGGGGCTTCTTTTCTTTCAGGGCAAGTGTGAATCATTGCTTAGGGTAAAAGCCATGCATTTATTTAGGAGAGGGAAAAAAAGTGTTTGTTGAACAAATTTTTATGTGATCTGCCAGTGTTACAGCTGTGATGGACAAATCCCCCACAGTCTTGAAAACATTTCCCCATGTAAATATAATTTTAAAACTTTGTGTTGGTGTGGAAATCCACCTGTTACAGCATCCTCCAGGTGCATCCCTGGGCTTGTTAGGTGATGCCCTTGAGACAGGGATTATGGCCCTGCCTTGGCCTGGGATGGATCCATCCATAAAGAGTCTGGGTGACCTCCTAAACCAACAGTGAGTGTCCAGGTATCTGCATGGCCAGGGATGAGTGAGATGTCAAGGGCTGCAACTGCTTGAGATTCCTCTTTCAGTTTTCTATTTTGACTTCAATCTTCTGAAAAGCCACAGGTACAAGGGGGGAAAATGTCAAGGTAAATGAAGACTTGAAGAGCAGCATTCCTCAGGGGAGAAATAACTTCAGTCATCAGATATTTTTCTTGGGCAGAAACAAGAAATAAGAGATGAGATGTTTCTGAGAGCATGATGTCAGTCAGGAAGCTCTCCTGCCTGACAATCCCTGTCCATCACTGCTGCAGTGTGAGGGCTGTGCAGCTGCACACAGTGCAGAGAAGAAGGAAATAGATGGTTAAATGGTTGGTTTCACCTGCAGTGTTTGCCAGCCCCAGAGCTCTGCCTGCTCTGCTGTGTGGCAGGGCATTAGCTGAGTGGGAGGCACCTTGTCACACTTGGCACTTCTCCCCTCTCCCAAACTGGCCTGGATGAAGACAAGTTCAAGGACTTCTTTGCATCCCTAAGGAAACGAGGACAATGATTTGGTGCATTTTTTTCTTGAAAGGCTGTCTATTTTCATGGCTTCCTCCATTAAAATAGGACTCCAGCTTTTCCCAGCCACTTTCAGCATCAGTAGGTTGCTCCTTTGGGAAAGCAGAAGTTAATTTCTCATTATTATCATGCATAGATGCAGAAGATGGAAGATAGTCCCCTCCTGTAGTCCCTTGGCTCCATGATAACTTCATAGCCAGAGAAAATATCATGCAGGTGAAAAATAGCATTGTTCAGGCTGTTTGCAGGAGCCATTTCTCAGTGAGGTGGGTGGCAGGGATGGAGGAGGCTTGTCACCCTGGCACTGCTTGTGCACTGCTGAGGTACAGGAAGGGTCTGGTGTGTGCTACCTTGCTTTATGGCAGCTGCATTAAACATCCATGTTCGTCCTTTAAATATCCTCCTTGGATTGCAACTGGAATAAATGCAGATGATATAATAAAAAATAACTCTTAGAGCCATGGACCTTCTCAAGGAATGGTTCTGGCTGATCTTGCTCTGTTATCTTGAAAAAGAGACTCGTTTGGATTTGCAGTATTTGCAATTCCCTTTTGGCACCCCCAGCTCCTGAGGCAGTAAAACGTAGTTTTCATTAACTGATATGTCTGACATTTACCACATCTCAATGTGACAATTTAGAGGGAACTGGTTAAACTGAACAGAATTTTTAATATTGCAGTAATGTGATTAGGGGGAAATCTCTGTCCTTCAGGCCAGAGGGACCTAAATTTGAGCACTAATGGAGAGGCAGATATGTAGCATCAGTTGACCAAAATATCCTAATCTTAACTTGCTTTCTGTTTATTCCTTCTTTGTATCTGGCTCCTGTTAACAGGAAAATAAGTAGGTTTAGATTCCTATGACTCAGGTGAGGGACTCAATCCAAAAGAAACAAAACCCACTCAGAGCAGGACATAGAGCCAGGGGTCAGTGTGCACATCTGAGTTGGGTGTCAAATCCAAAATGACATCTCTGGAAAATCCCATTTTGTCTGTTCCTCTCTCTCCTTGCCTTACTGAGGGAAACTGGTTTATCCAGTGTCCTGTATCACTCCTGAGCACTGTCAGGAGCCCTGCATCTCCCCAAGAAACCAGCAGGTTCCCAGACACGTCAGCTGCAGGGGATGATTGTTGGTGTTAAAAATAAGTTGGAAAATAGAATTTCAGATCTTCTTCCTGGCTGTAGCAGGAACAATTTGGGCAAAAGTAGCTCTTAGGCTGTTGTGGCAATTTGTGCGATCCTTGGCAGTGGATAGCAGGGTGAGAGGGAAGAAAGCATCCCAGATCTCATCAATACTTGAGACAAAAGGCTTTCTGCTTTGCAATTACTCTTCCTGTCCTTCCCCCTCCTTCTCTCAGGCCACAGGCAAGAAACCAAAATAGAGATTAGGCAGCTTTTAAATGCCACAGGCTCAAAAAGGAGAGGAAATCCAGAGCCGATCAAGAATTGCAGTCTGCACTCAGGCTTGTGACTTTGTCCCTGTCATCTGCAAAGGGAAAAAGGAAATCCCCAAATTCAGGCTGAGTGGCAAAACCCCTGGAGATTTGGGCTGGAATCGCATCTGTCACATGCCCTGGGAATCCCCGGCAGGCCTTGCCTGCTGCCTCTTCCCACACGATCACTTGGCTGCTCTGGGCTGTGTCTGAATGCTGAGGGATGAGAGCAGAGCTTTCTTCTCTTCTTCCTTACAGCGGGTGAAATACAGCAGCAGTGTAGATCAGGTTAAAATTGCATCTCATCTCACAAAGTTATCTTTAAAAACCAGCTGCTTTCTGTGAGCCTTAAAGCAGCTCGATACACTCTTATCAAAATCCAAAACCGCTCCAGAGATCCTTAAGAGATTTCGTTTCACTGGGCTCTACTTTCTACAAATCTTGTTAACTGCTTTGCCAGTGCCCTCTCACTGTGTTCCTTTTTCATAGCAGAAATCAACCAACAAACCTGGTACCGGCCCTGCAGAGCAGCAGTGAGGCTGCAGAACTCAGCTCTGCCCTACCTGTGCCCACGTGGCACTGGGGGTGAGGGATACAGGATTTCCCAGGTCTCAGAAGCCTCCAGGTCCTTTGAGCGTGTTGTTTTGTGAAGTGTCATGTGTGTGAGTGCAGAGGAACCAGGCAGGAGATCAGCTCGTGCTGGCTTTTCATTGCCTGCCCTGACCAGGCAGGTGACACAGCCCCACAGTGCCTGGGGGATCTCTGGTGTTGTGAGAAGGGTTGGAGCTGCCACGTGCAGTGACTGGGGGTTTACAGAATAAACATTGAAATGAGATACATAATACCTCCATTGAATTAATGCACAGTGCTGTCAAACAGATACCGTGGCTGTGCTGACACCTGAGTGTTTATTTTCAGGGTGATGTGTAGGAGGAAGAGAGGAGGAGCAGCCTCCCTGAGCCCTTGGGTCCAGGCTGCTGGGACCTGGGGGATAGGAGGAGGTGTAGTTTGGGAGGATGCATCTTGGGTTTCTGGCCACAAACAATAAATATTTGTGTGTATGTGGAAAAAATGCTCACTGCCCCCCAGCATGGAGGGTCTTTATGATTTCTCAGTGTTACAACAGACTTGTCTTGGTTGTGATTTGGCTTAGCAAAGAGCAAAATCCCTCTACACTCAAAGTACACTGGCTCCTGTCTGCTGGGCATCACCATGCCTTTAATGACATTTCAAATTACCATAGTAGTTTTTAAGTGGAAAAAGTTTTCCCGTGTCTTTGAAGTTGAGAAGATGCTCAGAAGGGAACAGGTTACTCCCTGTCTAGCACTGATCTAAGCAGAACAGTGAAACCAATGTATAAGCTTGTGCTTTTATCCTTCCCTTCTTTTTTGCTTTTTTATTGTCATTTTAAGCCAAGATCCATGTCCTGGTGCAGCCTTAGAGGTTGGAATCTCATTCTGCTGATGTGTTAGTAAGGGAGAGAAATTGTAATTGAATAACAATCTTTTTTTCCCCTAAATTTTCTTTCCTTCTAATTTTCAGCATGTAGCAGTCAAAATACATCCAGTGAAAATGTTTGCTATTTTATCAGACTTCTCTGTTTTTTTTCTTTAACCTATCACTGGCCCTTCCTGCATTAGGTACAATCTCCTCATGGGAGAGTTGGCAGATCACAGACATCACTTCAGCCAGGTAACAGCAGCAAAAGGGGAGCATTTATTTGACACCAAATCCTGACCGTTGCTGTTCTGTGGAGCCTTTTGCTGTTCTGTGGGACATTGTTCCATAGACACTTTCAGTTTGGTTTTGTTGCTTTATGTAACCCAAACCTGTTTCTTGCTTTTAGACCACAGAATGGTTCTATGATCCTGTACAACAGAAAGAAAGTGAAATACAGGAAAGATGGATATTGCTGGAAAAAAAGGAAAGACGGGAAGACCACCAGAGAGGATCACATGAAACTGAAGGTGCAAGGAGTGGAGGTAGGAACGTGGTGGGGGTGGCTGTGGGCTGTGCTGGGCTGGGCTGGGAGGTGACAGCTCCCCAAGACACCTCAACCCAACCAGGACTGTCCACACCTTCAGAAAAATACTCCTATTTGCTGAATTCCATCTGCTCCTCCTGGCCTGGGCCTTTGTTGGGCTTAGTTTAACCCCTGGGTAAATACACTTGTTCTTTATCATTCCTTTGAGCAAACTGTGAGTACAGCTTCACCATCCTCCTGTGGGGCTGCTGGCTGAGCTGTATGGCTGTAGAGTGTCTCCACACTGAGCATCTCCTGGTGGACTCCATGGTTTTTGTAACAGGCACTGCCCAGAAGCAACCTGACACCTCAGGGTGGGCTGCACAGCACTCTGTAACCATGGTAGCTGGAATGGGTTTGATTTGACTCTCACAAACCTCAGCTAGGTTTTGGTAGCAATTGTAATTTCTGTGTGGTGATGGAGTGTTGGTCTTGCAGTATGCAGGGGTAGAATTTCTGTCCAATTTTGCCCAGAATTAATTTTGGATTTTGGGAGAACCTTTGCTCTGGTGATGGTATTTAGCCACTCAGACACATTCATGCAAGTGATTTCACCTGAGGCATTATTTCTGGAATAAGCTCATTTGTTCTAAAATATGTCGTTTGACACCACTTTTCTTTCTTAACCTCCATCTGCATGAGGAGAGAACTGTTTTGATGACTCTGGTCACTTCTGATGTTAAAGGTTTGCACAGGTGTGGATTACAAGTGCATTTATCCAAGTTTTATATTTATTAAATGGCAATTACTTGTTCTAGTAGCAGAAGCCCACTCACAGAGCTGTGCCCACCTCATTCCTAAGACAGCAAGGCTAAATTCCCAACACTGACTACCCAACTTGGGGCCAGAGTGGTCCAAGGCTGTTAAAATGTGTAATTGCAGTGTTCAGTTGTGCCATTTTTGCCAAGGAGTGTGAGGCTGCTGGGTGTGTGTGTTTGTGCAGGCCGGGTTGATTTTGCAGCTGACAGCCTGTGAGCCTGGCTGGGGTCGGGGTAGTTGGGGTGTCCATCACAGGCAGAGCTTCACCTGTCTCCAGGCCTGTCTGGCAGCTGCCAGGCTGGACCTTGGGCTAAGCTGAGCTTTTACCCCTAAGCCTGCCTTGGCAGATGCTTTGCAAGGCATGAACCTCCCTCCTGTTGGGGCACCCTGCACTCCCCACGTCGTGCTGGTGGTTGACACTCCCCTGGCATCCCTGAAATCAGCACCAGCAACAGGGAGGGGATGAGTGCCCAGAATTCATCTCGTGCTCCAGCTTTCTCCTAGCCCATTTGTCATTCTTACACTCTGTCTGCTCTAATGAGGTTTTGGGGTTTAAAATAGTATTAAATGGATTGCATTATATTACACCAGAGAGGCATAACTTTGTTCCATAATTTTTACATCCAATAACAATGTTTTATTATGACAAGCACAAGAAAAAAAAAGAAGTCATCATCACAGAAATGGTGCCTTGTTTTTGTTTCGAGTTTGCAGGATCTGATTTAATTAACTTCTGTAAACTTTCATGAAGCAGAACACCAGACCCTGTGCTGTCCCTTTACCTTTAGCAAGAGATTGTTGATGACCTTTGGCTGCCACATGAGCACATGAGAAAATAAATGGGACTTTCTTGGGGTTATTCCAAAGCTGGAGCTGTCCAGCCCTTTAGTGCCCGACTGCATGGATGTAGTGATTGTGTTTAGCTCAAAGAGCCCTGCACTGAATCCATTAATTTTTGTTTTACTGAAGTGTGTCTCTGGGAATGTTACAAATACAGCTGGGCACACTGTGGGAGCTGGAGGAAGTGCAGCTTTCAGGGTTTCCCCTTGTGGCTGATCCCATTCACCACTCAGGAAAATAAGTGTTAAACTATTTTCTTTGCAATTTGGATGTACCAGAGTTTTATTCCTATGTCCTTCTCCAGCTTGAGAGCCCTTTAGTACCTGATTTTCTATCTTCAAGAAGGTAGTTGCACCTTCTCATCTACAGGCAGCACCTGGGTGGTCACTGCCAGTCTCTGTTCTGAATGATGCAAAGAAGTCTGTTTTCTTGACTTCCAGGTGTTTCTTGGGCAGAATGATGTACTTTTAACCTTATTAATTAATTACTCAATCAGTATACCATGGTACTTCACAGACAGCGTTTTGGGTTTAGGTTTCTGATACCATTCTAAAAGGAAGCAATGTTCTCAACTTGGACACATAGGCAGCAGATTTAAAATAACAAAAAAAGGCTTTTTTCAAATTTGGAGTGATACCGTAGTTAGCCGCATTAGGGTTTAACAGGGCATGAAATAACTGTCTGCCTTGTGGCACTGCCAGATCATCTCAGAGACTCTTGCAGCCAGAAGATAAATAGGGATCATTGTTGCACTGATGGAAAAGTACTTGCAGAGCCGACAGCCAAGAGCATCAATAGCATCCAAACATTGCTCTGGAAATGGCAGCTCAGAGGCAGGGAGGAGGAACATGCTGCCCTGTGAAACTACTGACCAGCCACTTCTGAACAGGGATTAGTATTTGGAGATTTAATAATTAATTCCTTCCCAAGTGTTGTCAATGTGATGGCTCCTTTCTCTTTCCAAGTTTTGGGTAAATAGAAAAATACATTTTGAAACAAAAGGTCTGCATCAAATCCTGAGGGGTGCTGATGTCTATCAGAACCATGTAGAATGATTTGATGAGCATGGGTGAAGCAGCTAAAGCGAATTTAGGACATAAATAAGGAATAAACTAATTTGGATTAGGAGGAATAAACTACTTAACCAAGCGGATGTTAAATGAAAACAGCCTGAAATCCTCAAGCTGTTGCCTTGGTTAGCATTGCTGTGCAGGAGGGGTTTGGGTATTACTTGATTAATATGATCACAGTCCTGTTAGAAAAGGCTGGATAAACCAGAAAGGAGAAGTTAATTTGGCCTTTCCCTTAATACACATCTTTGTGCAATTCTTTGTGGAATCTCCAGTCTGTGATCCTTTTAAAAATTCTAATTAATTAGGATCTCTGGTGATGTGTTCCTAATCAATTCACATAATTAAAAATTTTAACTAATAAATAATAGTAAGGGGAACATTGGAATAGCTTTGCCATGATTCTGGATGGTGCTGCTCCATGGCACAGGGGCCTGGCTCAGTGGATGTGTTTCTGCCTTTTCTTGTGCATGAACTTTTCCAGGAGAGTGTAACTGTGCCTTCACGTGAATTCGTAGTAAACTGCTGCTAAAATTAAAACGAGGTCATGTTTTTATAGTGAATTTCCCTCTCGTCATCTGCGTTCTGGAAGGTCGACTCCAATCCTGCTGCTCTTTATTCTGTGTTGAGGATATTTTAGTCTCTCCAAACCCCACTGCCTGAGAAGTGGTTATGGAGAAGGGCAGTCCCAAGGCTGGGGCAGAGCTATGCCCCTAGTCCCATTCCAAGCAGCAGAGCTTCTGTATTTGAAATACAGAATACCTTGGTCTCTTGAAGATTGGGTGTTTGTTACCTTGGTACAATATAATAATCTTTATGAATTCCTTAAATAAAAAACAGCAAAAAAGTAAAACTTGATTTCAGTCTTATTAAGAGAGAAACTCCCTTGTGGAGATGGAGATGTGAAGTATCAATTTTGTATGCAGGACTTGTATTTAATTAATATCATAACAGTCCCTTAACACTATTGCAGATTAGTCCATGAGGACAGGAATGAAAATTTTAGATTATTCAATTACTACATAAACCCTGGGATATCACCATCAAAACTTTGCCCAGGTTTCCATAGCATTTGGGTTTTGGCAGCGTCCCTGTGCCCGCCCTGGGTCTCTGGAGTGGAGATGGCATCAGTGGCCTCTGCAGCCTGGGGCCAGAGGCACCTGCAAAGGACCACACTTCTGCTTTTGGTAAACGACCAAACGGGCTCCTCTGCATTGTGCAGAATAGCCCACCATGGAATATTGAACTGCAAAGTGGTTTTACATCTCTCCATTCCCTGCTAGCGTGGATGAAATCTACTCAGTTGTCACAGGGGGGGTTGGAGCAGCCCTAATCTGGAGAGTGATTCCTTGGGCAGCCTGGGCCAATTCACTTTAATTTACATGGGCTTTGCTCGCCCTCAGAAGTGAGCTGTGTAGTTTGCAAACTAATTAGGATCACATTGTTCAGTCAGTCTGCTTAATGCATTCCAGAGAAATGCTGTGGAATGGCTTTGGAGGAGAAAGGAGAGTTTAATGTGAGAGGTTTTCTGGAAATACGACACACACGCCTGCATATATTAACACAAACAAGCAGCTCTGAATAAGGGAGAAACTGCTCACAAGGAGGGGCACTTCTCTGTTCTTCATCATTGCTGCAAATAGCATTGTCCTGACGCCTCTCCTGAGATTTGACTGATTGTCTTTATAACCAGCCTCACCATTAACCCCCTGTAGCTCATTAGAGACCATGGAGCCCAACAGCATCTCCCCACTTCTGCTGTGGCACAAGCACCTTGCTGTGGCACACCCACCTTTGCAGTGTGCATGTCTCCACACTGGGCACCACAGGCAGGTGCTGATGCAGAAATATGGAGGTGTTGACTGTTCATGAGCTGTGGTTGGGATTTATTCCTGTTCCAGCTGGTGTTTACAGCCCCTGGAATGCAGGGTTGTGATGGTATCTTAACCATTCCTGTGTTGGAGGCAGATCTGGGAAATGGGAGTGTTGTTTTGCCATTTCTGGAGGGGAGTATGGATTATTGTTAAATCTGGAATGGGTCTCCTGGGAGTCTCTTCAGAAGAGAACATATGTATCAATAATCCTTTTGTATTTCAGGGTCCTGAGATATTCTCCTGCAGTCACAGCAAATTCTCTTGAGTTTTGGCTTCTTTTCCTAATGCCCTGTACACGTCCAGAAGATTTTATTCTTCACAAGACCATAACATTCCTAATCCTTTAATTGTCATGGCTTGTTTAACTTCATCAGTAAAAGTTTCCCTAGTATTTGGATGTCTCAGAATGAAGGTTCAGCTGAGATCAGGGCCTTGGTGGGATGCTCTGCCTGGCAGGTGCACCATGAGCAAGTTCTGCCCAAGTCAAGGGCAGCCACTGTCCCTGCAGTGCAAGGCAACAGGTTTGCAGCAGTGCTCAGGTAATTGCTCTGTAATTGACTGCATCACCGTTTTTTCCCCTGTTTAATAAATAGCGTGAATAAAACTGAGCCACATGTGGTAGGGCTGTAATTCAAATCCCATTCACTGAAGTCTGAGCATTTTTCATTTAGGATGTAAAAAGACAGTTTGGATGTAAATGATTCCAAAAGGATCTCTGTGGACTAATGACATTAACATCAGGCTAGATTGGAATTGTTCAGTAATTGGTGCTGCAACTACACCCCATGAGGGGGGGAGACAGGAGACTGGGGACCTACAGTAGTGGAAGTGTCCCTGCCCATGGCAGGGTGTCCTTGAGATCCCTTCCAATCCAGACCATTCTGTGATGGGTCTGTGGGGATGTCAGTTAACAGAATCCTCTGCTGATAGGGAACCTTGCCTCTTGACTTGCCTGCAAAGCAGTGCTGGGCATCACACTTCTTTTTTTGCACCCCCAAAACAAAACAGCAAAACAAAAATTTTAATAAATATATATACACTTCTTGTGATCCTTATGAAAGAAAGCATTAGAACAAGTATACAGACACAAAACATGCTGGCAGGCCCCCACACCCGTGTGAAATGTAAGGCTTGTGTCACCTCACTGGCTGCATGGCACAAACACACATTGACATTTATATTGACTATTCCAGTTTAGAGAAATTCGAAATTAAATCTATTTTCTGCCAGCTCTGTGGGAAAATCCATTTACGAAAACAAAATCCAATAGGAGATCTAAAGATCGGTGGCCAGAAATGAAATATATTGAGAATAAAATATATGGAGATTGGATTGCTGGCTCTGTGGTTTGGTTTTAATGTGCTGGGGACTGGGATGGGAATGGAGAGGTACTGGTACAGACTTTATCCCTGGGTTTACAATGTAGATGAGCAGCAAAACAAAATAAACATTAGTGCTTTTTGGACCAGAGTTGGTGGTCACATTTACCTTTTTGACCACACAATTTCTTTCTGTGCCTGTGTGGACAAATAGGAATTCAGACGATGTCTGTCCCTGGAGGTGGCACCCGGAGAGGGGTCAGTGGGAACCATGCTGCGAGGAGAATCCGTGCCATTCCTCACAAGATTAAGAGGTTTCCTGGTTCTGTAGGGATCCCTGTGTTTGCACGGAGGATCCAGATGCTGGAGCAGCATGTGCCTTGTAATCTTGTAATTGCATTTTGGGCTGTGACGGAGATAAGGGCTTCCATGGGAAGCGAGGAGCCTCGGTGGCTCTGCCTTCCCTGCCGGGCTTTTAGTGAGCTCCTCTATTTATTTATTTCAGTGTGTGTTGGGCAGGAAGGCAAACCTTGTTTGCTGTGTTGCTGCTAATTCTGTGAGTGTCAGGGGTGCATTAAACGCTTTAATTTCCTGAGTTCCTGTTGGAAAGTGGGATATTGCTCACCAAGGTGTGCGTGGGGAGGGGGAGCTGGGAGAGCAGAGTTTTGTTTGAAGGTTCTGGAGTTCCTAAACACAATTTGGTATTGTCCCCAGCAAGCAGCACAGACACAGAACCTGGCAAGATGGGATTTTAGCGTGTGGACACATCTGGCATTTTTGGATGTCTATGGCTTTTGCAGTGTTATTTACTTCTCTTTTTTATAAGCAAGTGATAAGGATTAATTAGATGGTGTTTGGACACTTTCTGGACATAAAAGGCATTAATTGCCCACTAGTACCCTGGTGTGAAGTGAGAGGGGGACACGATGGAGGGGAGCAAAGCCAGGCTTGGCAGAGCCAGCAGCAGGGGGTTCTCTTGGTTCCCAGCCGAGATCTGACCCAGGAATTAGTGTGAAGCAGGAGCTGTGCTCTCAGTCTTGCTGTGTCTGCTGCAGGTGTAATTGAAGTTGCCGGGGGAGACCGGCTGTACTGAGCCGGCACTACAGCAGGGAAGCCCGAGTGACCCTGTTGGCAATACCGGGAATGCAGAAAGTGTGAATTACTGTATTTCAGGGAGAAAAACTGTTTTGCTACTCTCTGCTTGTCCTAAAACCATCGCAGACCTCGGCATACGTGCAGCAGTTGCCTCGTCTTTGCAGAATCCCTTTTCCTTGGATAGCGGTGGGATAACGCGTCCGTCCGCTCCGGTGTTCCCATATTTCTGCTGCCATCGCGTGGCTGGCGGGGATCGGCAGCGTGCGGGAGAGACCCCGCTGCTGTCCCGGCAGCACGGCCGGACCCTGCACCCCCAGCCCTGTGCTGCCCCCCTGCTCGGCGCTGTGGCCATGCTTCCCCCGCAGCTGGAGTCCCTCTGTCTCCGCGGACAGGAGCTGGACACAGCCCCATGCGCCAGGGAGGGCTCTGATGTCCATCTGCCCTTGGTTTAATGTTTGACTGAGTTCTCAGAATAAATACGGTAGCTCTGAACTCTTCCAATGTGAAGAGTTCAGGCATTCAAATCAATCAGTGAAGATTCTGATCTCCCAGTGCAAAGCCTGGGGGCTGTTGGGGCATGCCTCCCTGCCTCTGCAGGGGGATGTGGTGGTGGTGGCAGGGCTGGGTGGGTGCCCCAGCACCTCTTTGCTCCAGCAGTGACCCACTGCAGCCCCTCCTGAACCACAGCATCCCCTCTGCACTCCACGCTGGACAGCTCCATGCTGCTGGAGTGGCTCCTTGTCACTTGCCATGACAAATACGGGGTGTTTTTCCATTAAAAGGCCCCGTGTTCCAGAGGACTGCAGCGCCTTAGAGCACTATAAATATGTTTGTGAAGATTCTGCCTTCTGTCTGACCCCAGACACTCTCTGATACTGCGTGGGCATTTCTGTTGGTGGTTACACTTTGCCTGCAGTTTTTGTGTGCTTGTTGCCATGAAGAAATTTTGAATAAAAGCAGGATGAGGTGGCACCAGCACGCTGGAGCACTGTGAGGAGGATTCACAATGCCTGTGATTCTGCTGCACTGCCTGATCCTCCTGTGCACTTCCTTCTGAGCGTGCATGATGGGAGCAATGGCTTGACCCTTCCTTGTCCTTCTGTTGGTCAGGGTCACTGTTGTCCTTGCAGTCAGGTTTCCACTGTGTGTGTAATGTCCTACCATAGCCGGGACAATTTATTTTAGCATTTTCCTACTAAAAGGAAGCATGTTTTTGAGCTTAAAAAGGTGAAATGCTATCACCTTTCTTGCCTTCTGTGTACTTCTCTTCATGCCCATTAAGAAGGGACATGGTTAGACTTCACTTATCTCTCCTTGCTGAAATTACAAAAAGGACATTTATAATGGCAAAAATGTATTCAATTTTTGTGTATGTCTGGTGTTGATGCTGAATTGTATCCCCATTCTCATCTATTTAGCTTAGAAATAAGTTTTGCACCTTTAAAACTGGGTCTGAGAGTGAAGGAGGGAGAAGAAGTAGTGGTGGAATCTCTGAGGCAGTTGTTTTCAAAACATAAAGATCAGAGTTTTCAGCTTTCCTTCACACACAGCCTGTGCTGTCTGCAGTGCAGAGCTCTCCTTCTCTTTTTGTTAGCTTTTTGGTTAGCTAAAGCAGAGA
Organism: Thryothorus ludovicianus; assembly: GCA_013397245.1. NCBI lineage: Eukaryota > Metazoa > Chordata > Aves > Passeriformes > Certhiidae > Thryothorus > Thryothorus ludovicianus. Next base: position 298,156 of record VZTB01017785.1, on the reverse strand, counting down.
AGTTCTCTGGACTGTGTGGGGCTTTTTTATTTTTCTTTCTTTTTCTTTGAACTGTTCAAGCCTGCTCTGGACTAAAAACCCAAAAGAGCACCAGGAGCTCACCAGGGCCTGGCCTGGCCCCGGCCTTTCCCAGCCCCAGAGGGACTGACAGCAACTGAATGAGCTGAGCTACAGCCCACGGGAGAGACTTTCTGAATTTGGCATCTCTTTGGAGTGGGGACAGGTTCTGTTGTTTATAATTGTTCATTTGTTGTGCTGGGGAGTGCTTTGCCTGTTAAGTAAACAGGTTTTTTCCACTTCTCTCTGAGGAAATCTTTTCCTGAACCAGTTAAGGGAGGGGCCACTTAAATTTGATTTCTAGAGGAACCCCTTTAGAAGTTTTCTTCCAAACCTGCCTTAAATCAGGCTACTGTGTTAATCACAAAATTTTCTGTGAACACTTGCTGAGGTTTCTGCCCCTAGCTCCAAGCCTGGTAGTCCAGACTCACCATCCTACAGTGTCTCCATTCTGAGGGTAGGCAGAGGGAGCTCCCAGACCCCAAAAGCCCTTCCTGCCTCATCTGTCCTACATTTGAATAAACACTTCTTGAACTATCATAGCTATATAAAATACACAGATGGGTTTCAATCACAAATCCAAAATCTAAAGGTTTATTAATGGCTGGAGGGAACCTAAATTTAATATTTGCCTGTTGTCTTGTCAATTCTGAGCATTGAGAAGCCCAGCAGCATGGGGATGATTCTATATATAGCAACCTTATTTGAACAGACAGCATAGCTTCAAAGTAAATATTAATTCCATTATGCTATTAACAGTTATTTATCATGACAGAAAGCCATAAAGTTTTTTTACTGGAATATAGCCAGTAAATTGCATCTCCTAGATGAGATACAGCACATGTTGAATTCCAGCAGCAATTACCCAACATACTTTATACATGTTGGTGTCAAACATGCTCCAACGTGAGCCAAGCTCAGGCTTGTATGGAAAACCCTTTGCAGCCATCATGGAGCCACAATGATGTGTTAGCAGGAGATGGCACTGGTGCCACCATGAGCACTGGCCAGGATCAGGAGCACTGTGCCACTGAGCAGTGACACACTGATGCTGCTTCTTGCATATTGTATATTTGACTTTTTAATTACCTAAATTACTCATTAAGAGTCCCTCACAATTGCCTGACTCCAAGAGAAGTCTTGGTTTAGTTCCAGCTTTTTCTAAAAGATGTTGTGCACTTAGAGTTGATCTGAAAGGAGGGATTTTCTCCTGCTGTTGCCCTATGTGCAAGCCTGTCCCTAGCAGAGGTGGGGGCCACTGGGGAATGTGAGCAGGGCTTTATCCTTCTTCCTGAGATGTGTGTGGGGTGATACTGCCTGTGCCAGCAGCTTCCACGTGCTCTGGTTTGATCTATAGATCAGCTTTTCCTTGTGCACAAAGAGTGGTGCACTTCCAGCTCTGCAGCATCCTGGGCAGAGGACACATCAACGGAGCTGCTGCTGTGACAGGGCAGAGGATCTTACACAATATTGCAAATTTCAGTGAGTTTATGAAGGCTATCACTGATTGCAGTCTTTGGTGGGGACTGACCTTCAGCATAGATTAGATCTTCCATTTCATAGCAGAAAACAATATCAGGGAAACATTAAGGCTCATCAGCAGCTGGATGCGCTTGTGCTAGCAGAACAGTGAAGGCTGTCTGCCAAAGATTATTGACTTCTTGTTGTCCTTTATCCACAAAAATAACTCTTCTTATATATAACCTATGAGAGCTGTGCAGTGACTGCTGTTAGAGAAAAACCCCAATAGAGTATTGAATAAAATAATTTAAAAGAATTTTAGGTTTAGTTTCTTTAATGACTAAGAAATGTCAGCACCTCTGTACCAAGTATTGCTCTAAGCAGAAGAAGAACATAAAGTTCATTGTATCACATTTGCAAACATTTTATATATTTTTGTGAGAACTGGAGAGAGAAAAAAGCTCATTTAATCAGAATCATCTGTAAGATCAACTAGATTGCCTGCAATACCAAGAAGATTAAAATTGTGAGATTGGCATTGGAGAACTTTTCAGATATCAAAGGATGGGCTCAGCGTGTAACCACCCGGTATTTGAATTGTAAAAACATCCTTGAAATTGCTCAACTCTTGATTAAACAAACAAAATCTGGAGTGGATTGGGGATAGGTCGTGATTTTAACATTAGATTATCAAAATCAAAGAAAAATGTGTAACACTTGTTGAAAGTCCATGGTGGGAGGAAAACCCCCAAGCATGAGACCATTAGCTGTAATGTTCCTTGATATCCTTGATATTCTGTAACCAGGAGGACACATTAATTAAAATACAGATTGCAAGGTCAAGAGGAACAGCTGGGATTGATGCCTTGAGAGGCTGCCTAGAACAGAGGCTAGACAGTGTTAAAAGGACCAAAGTAGGTATTTATTAGAAAGGCCTTTAAACAATACACCTTGGGCAGTGCAAGAGCCTGGCCAAGGCTACACCCAAGACCGATGATGGGTCACACATTTTCACACTTTTATAAGTTTTGGCCTTTTTACATTTTGGGGTTAATTATCCAATTACAGTTTCGGGTTATGAAGTCCCATCCTCCCAGATTGCTCTCCTCAATTTTCTGCTGTTTACACTTTTTGGGCCTGAAGCTGCAATGGTGTCCTTGGTTCTTGGCTGGAAAAGGATTGTTTAGTCTAACTAAACTGTGAGGGGAACTTGTTAACGCCTTATAGGAAGTTCAGAGTTATATACTAATGCAGTACAGAATCTGGATAATATGAAAGCTATAACTTAAGGCATCAGGATCATCTGGCCTGCCTGGCACACATTGGAAAATCACACCTTCTGATGCCTGAATTCAGTTGTTGTGCCTTTATCTTCCAGAAAGATGTGGGTCATGATGTAAAGATGGGCAATGGTGGACAGCTTGCTGCAGGCTTGGGAATGATGCTCCAAGGGGCTGATCACTTGTACTAGTCAAACATTTTGCATATGACCATGCTGGTTCCATCCCCTTTCTTTTAGGAGTCCATGGCTGGATGTTTTCCACCTGTCTCAGAGTGCCATGACAGGTTCCTTCAAGCCCTGTAGAGTCTGACAGGTGGCCTGTCCCTCTCTGCTGGGCAGGTGACTGGAGTTGGACCAACCACTGATGGGATGGGAGGGAAGCATGGTTGAATCATTAAACCAGTTCCCAGCACAGATGACAAGGAGCTGTGTGTCAGGCTGTGCTTCAACATGAGCATGATTGGTACAAACTAGATGCCCTGGACACGGGGACAAGGCGGGGGAAAACTGGGGTGTCAGAGGGCACTGACAGATGGCCTTCATCGGGAGCACAGATCTGAGTCTGTACAGCTGAGAGCCTTGGTGCCAGCCAGGACATGAGTCAAGGCCATGCCCTCTCTAGTTCCCTCTGCAAGAGGCACTCAGAAACAGAACCTGAATTTTAATGTGTGTTTATAAAATGCTTCTGGTGGCATCAAATGACAGATCAGTTCTCCACTTTCCACTATGGCACACATTACATTTTACTTTGTATTTCTGATCAGGTCTCTTCTCTCGTGTGAGTTGTTTTAAAACAACATTTTTGTGGTTCTTTCCAGAAGACTACAGATGTTCCCCCATTTCCTTCAGCTGCTGCTGCTGAAAGCCTTCCTATGCTCTGATAATGCCCTTCTCCCTGTGGCTCCCCTTGAACCACTGATGCACTCAGCATTCTCTCTGTCTGCCATCCCAATTCTGTCCCCTTTTCTTTGGAACCTGTTAGCGATGTCTTGGCCCTTTCTGCATCTGTTTCAAGATGTTTCTCTTCTTAATCATAATGTTTTTTGAATTTTGCCTGGTTGACGTGTCCTTGTCCTGATTTCACCCTTGTTTCTCTAGTTCCCTTCGTCCCTTCCAATTCTGTTACCTTGACCATCATCTCTTGTCTCTCCAGCCCTGTCCATCAGAGGTTATATCCAAGGTATTTCTTCTTCTGCCCTTGTTCACCTTGCCTGTACTTGCTGCTTGTTCTTTGGGACACACAGTGGGCCTTGGTGTTTCTCACTGAGTACCACGTGCCTCTGCATGGTGTATAAATGATTAACAGCAGTGATGGTAAAATGTAGGGCACAGGGTGTTTTTTGACAGGAACTACATTGCTGTTGAGGATACATTTTGCTTCCAGTGATGTAAATGTCTTTCACCAAATAAAAGGAGTGTCTAGGACCTTCACAAAAGTCCTATTTTTATTGCATGAAGCTCAGGGTAACAAGCAAGACCTTGAAATGCTTCATCTGTATGGGCAAAGCATTTTTGTTGTTGTAAATAAACAGAAATTCCTCTGTACCTCTGACTCTAGAATTTGGAATTTTCCTCCTCCAGATCTTTTAGGAAATTGTTTGAGAATTGGACTCTTAGGAGTGCACAGTTCTTCTCTGATCTTCACAATTTGGGGGTCATCATTCAAATTATTAATCAAATAACCATCACGCATTGGGTCTGCCTTGACTTTGGGTTACTTATGAGTTTGGCATCATCAAATCATCTTAAAAAAGCATAGGTGAGTCTCAAGTGAAGAATCACAAAAACTCCCCTCTCTCCATACTCCAGTGCCTAGGTAAAGTGTTTTCTATCCAGACTCTTGGAGCAGCATCCTTATTTCATGAATGACTTCAGGGAGAGGAGCAATCCCCACCAGGAAGCCATCAAAAAAGTGGATTTTATTATATTTTGCCAGTAAAAAAAAAAAATTCAGCAGAGTTAATACTTCTCCAAGTCCTGTGGGATCTTGCTGACTAATGTGAAATGACAGTTGTCACAATATTCTGTATAAATACCCGTCTAGTTGCAGGTGTCTGTTCTATTTTTAATGTGATCCCACATTTCTTGCTGTGAGGGAGAAGGGGATGATCGATGGACCCTGCACCTATGTCTGTCATTTATGTTCTTCTGTTGTTTATATGAATTCCAGGGTTTTAATGCACTTGCTGGCCTACCATGATAATGGTTATTCATGTAATTTCGCTGCCAAGTAGGGATGGGGTGGTGCTGAGCTGATGGCTCGTGGTGACGTGGGCAGTGGGGACTTCAGCCAGCGTGGTGGAGACGATGGGCTGGGAGAGTAAAACTTGAGTTGAGGAAAAAAAACCAATATAAATAAATGAGGAGGATTTGTAATGTCTCGAGTGAACGGGTAGGAGGACGGCTTCACGCCATCATTTGCTAAATTTCAGGCTGTTTCTTTAGCTACAGTTTGATGTGTCTGAGCCATATGAAGCAAACATCCTCAGGTCACTAGTATTTTTCCATGTGGGTAACTTGAGCCATTCCTTTGTTAATTTGCATATATACATATCTGTTTGTAGCCATGCATATATTTACACTGCTATAGCTTACTCACACACATTCAGTGAATTATTCATGAGGCACATTTTGAATTTTGATTCATCAGCATCTTGCTTCGTGCAGGAGGCTGTGGATGCACCTCTGACCTCAGAGGGTGGAAGGTTTGTCTCAACATGGCACACATTTGCTTCCCCACAGCTCTGGCAGGGGATTCTTTTGAGCATGGCCAAGGGGAAGCACCTGGAGCCATGGTTCTCCCACCAGCCCAGCAGAACAGGGGGTGCTGTGCACCCATCGAGCTCATGTCCTGCTCCCATGGCAGCTCCTGATTGCTGTGGGCTGAGTAGGGAAAGTCCCAGCACCAGTGCTCCCAGTCTGACCCCTGTGGCACTGTCCCACTGACTGGGACAGTCAAGGCACTGTTTGATGAATGGACGTGCCGTGCCAGATTTTGGCAGCCTCAGACAGCCTTTTGCTTTTGAATAAAGCATTTCTGTAGCCTGCTCAAAATCTTCCAGTGGTGTTTACATTTTAATAGGCACTGCTGTAGAATGGAACATATTTTTATTGCTTACATTTATCAGCTGGAGCAAAAACCGAGTGCCTGGGTACAGCTTTGCAGGGAATTTGCTCTTCTAAGTAATCAGTACATAAGACTATTTAGGAGAAAATACCCTAGAATTTTAACTTGACAGAAAACCATGCTGTGCCTGCATTTGATTGCCAATATACATCATCAAAAAGAAATTCTATGTAAAAATAGAATTTTTAGCAATGTCAGCATGGAATAAAATGAGTGGGAAGTGGAAAGTCACATTTCTTTGTTTCATGCTGAAAGGGAGACCTCTAATACCGTTGTTTTAAAAACCAAAATTAAGAAAAGTATATAAGCTTTGAGAGTATTTGTCCAAACATTTACAGTGGAAGGCTGGTTCACCTCCATGAGCTCCCTCGTGGCAGTTTGGTACTGGGGGGCCTGGCAGGGGAGGCAGTGGTTCCCAGTGAAGCATTTTTGGTGTCATCCTTGCCTTGTGGTGGGAGCAGCTGCCTGGTGCCATAGCTGAAGAGGTGCTTTGCAGTCAGAGTTCCTGTGCCGTGCCCCTACAGCCGTGGAATGAGCAGTGGGGACTGCCAGTCCCCTCCCTGGGACAGGATGATGGCCACGTGCCACATGGTACAGAGTGAACAGCCAGATTCCCCAGGGGAGCCTCTCCATCCTCTCCTGATCTTCCCAAGAGGCAGCTCTTTCAAACCTTGGATGAAGTTTAAAAATACACTTGCCAAGTGTTTGTTGAAAAACATTTCCTGCTGGTGGGAGCATCCGCACGGGCCGAGGGCGGGGATGCTGTTCCTTCCCTGCTCCATGGGCTGCTGCTCCTGGTGCTGCTGGGGCACAGCTGAATTTCAGAGCTGCCTCCCTTGCAGGCTGTAGGAAATGGCTCTGGAGGCAGTGACACATCAGCACTTCTCATCACCTGGCATCTGGAGTGCCAGTGAGAGCTGGATCTCCAGCCAGGACATGGCGTGGCATGATTTAGGAGGAAGCTCGGCTTTGGCAGTCTGCAGGCAATTTGGGCTGATGGATCTGCTCACTGGAGCTGATGCAAGTCTGCTCAGGACAAACAGCTTTGTCTGCAGAGCTCCTGCTTGGGAGCATTTCGGCAGTGGTTTGATGGGAAGTGCAGTAGTGATGGATGGGCAGTGTCCCACCACCCATGGGTTGCTTTAAAAAGTTAATCAGGTGCTGAAAAAAGTTATTCAGGTACTTAAAAAAGTTAAACTAAAGATTTGTTTTGGGGTAGAATATTGAGTCATTACTCAGACCCTGTTTTCCGTTGGAAAAAGGAATGCTGATGAATCTAATGCTCTCAAATCAATTTCTTTTAAAACAAATTGACTTGATGTTTTGCTTAGCGTGACAATCTGCAAACAGCAAACACCTGTCTGCACATTTACCAAAGAAAAGTATGGATTAAATTGTAGTTAAAATAGAAGTTAATTTTCAATACATAGCAATTCGAAACTGTTTTAGTTGTCCACGTTGATTTTCCCCTTTTGTTGCCTGCAGGGACATTTCTCCTGTTCCAAATGCAGACAAGGCCTCAGGTCCTCTGGCAGAGCAGGAAGGCAGCTCAGCTCACGGCTGGCTGTGACAAAGGGAGAAGGGAAGGGAGAGAAGCCCAGCCTGGAGCTCCCTTGGTGTCCCTGGCTGGTCCCTGCTGCAGTTCCAGCACCTTGGGTGGATGGCTCACCACCTGCCCCTGGACTGAAGTACTGCCTGCAGAGACCTAGGCTTGTAAACACATGAAATTAGGGAATGGTAGGGAAATAAAAGTGTAACTTAAAGGGGGTTTAAAACAGCAGTTTGTTTTGACCTCAGCTAAATGATCTCTCATTGAGCCATTTCCTTCCTGAAGACACAGTGACATTTTCAAGGCTGTAGAGTGTTAAAGATGGGGAGTTGGCAGCAGCCAACTGAATGGGCTGAGAAACAGGTGAGGGATCCTTCTGCCCTTCTCTCCCCACCAGCATGATCCACAGGTGTTACCTGCTGGCACTGGGGTGGTTTGGTCAGTGTCCAGCAGATCCTCCACACCGTGATCCATCATGGCTGGGTCTGTCTGGGTGTCCTGCCTTCTCTAGGGAATAAATATAGCTCTGAAAGGGATAACTGTGATGGCTTACACAGCAGAGTGAAGATAAAACACAGAAGTGATAACAGAAGTGGTTATTATAATCTGCGTGCTCTGTATAATGGGAAGGGACATTTGATTATTGAGGTTAAGAAGTCTCTGTGTCACTGCTAATGAGTATGGTGTCACAGGGATTCCTTCTTGCACTGCTTTATCTTTTTTTTTTGTTGCTTTTTTTTTTTGTTTGCATTTCTGAGTGTTTTTCACATGCTCCATCTGCTTCATGGCCTTTTGGATGGTGTCTTCCCACTTTGGTAGGGATAATCCATCAAATTCCAGAGTGTCATATTATTAAGGCTGTGTGGTGCCCTTTGAGCCTGGCAGTGCTGGCCTTGCTGGCTAAATGTGCATCACGTGCCAAGAGCCCTGTGGATTTATTTCTTTTGACCTCTCTCACTGCTAAAATATTGTCCTGTGGATATCAGATGAAAAGGGTACAACCCTATTTTTTCAAAGATCAGCCAATCTAGCCCAGAGGTGTAATAAAATTCCAAACTTTGCTTTTAGGAATCATCCTTTATAAGTAATATTTTTCAGAGTTAAGTGGTAGGTACACAGCTGAGAAATGAAATACCAAGGCTTCGTGCCTTGGAGCTGTATAGGGTTTGTGTTGGGATTGTGGCTTGGTTTCATTAAGAGCTACATGGTGTAAAAAGAGTGTCCTCTGTTGTAAGGAAGGTGCTTCAGCACTGACTCGGTCCAGTCTTGCTGCTGTGTCTCTTGTTACAAGAAGTGATGTGCAGTCTGCCCACAAAAACCTTCAAACAATTTGGCCTGAAGCTCTTGGCCTCGGTGGAGAAGCTTTCAAGTTGCTCCCATGAATCTCAAGAACTCTGAAATACCTGGATTTGTTGTTCGAGTTGAAGTAAGGGCAGAGGCACTGAAGAGCCCCTGGTCAGCAGGACCCAGCCTGATCATGCAGGCCCTGGCCACAAACATCCTGGTCCATGAGCATCCTGGTCTGGATGGGAATTCCCACACAGGGCAGGGAATACAGAGCTGCTGGGTCTTGTCAGATTGTTGGGTAAATGGAGAAAGCCTCACTTCAGGTTGCAGCAGTAAGACTCTGCTGGTTTTGTGCACAGAATGGGCTGTCTGTTGCTAAAACAGACTCTCGCCGTCTGCCTGTGGGTCCTGTGCCATCAGCAGCTGCATTCATGGGGAGGTTTTACAGCCACGTGGTGTCAGACAACAAATCCAGGCTGCCATGCGAACCTGGTCATTAAGATTCTGTGCTTTTGCCTGTTAATGGTACCACAGAATAGTGATAATTATATGAAGCATCATTTAACATCATTGCCAGTGTGCTCTTTGTTTATTTATACACATTTGCGTTCACAGTCAGCAGAACCCAGGCTCTAAAAAACTCACAGTGAGAGGAATGTCCCATGGCTATTGCTCCATTAGGAGGCTGCAAGGATTGTCATTCATCTTGTTATACCTTGGGCCATTTCCTGAGTTGCCCAAGGGACCGTCTGTTTATTTTTATTTCTTGCCTCACCCTTGCACTACAGGAGGACCAGTTCCCAGAGAGAATGCCTGCCACTATTCCCTTCTTCCCTGGAATCCTTTGAAAGTTCATTAAACTTTTTACAGAGATAAATTCAAAGTGCTGAAAAAAAACGTTGCTGGAGTTTAGTGTGGGGAGAATATGAAAGCTTTTTCCATTCCTGAAAAAAGTGATCTGACTTTGTTTTAGGAAAACAATTTCTGTGGCCAAAGCAGGGCTTCTTTTAGGAGGGCAGCAGGTTCAGAAAATGTGTGTTGGCTGCCATCACTTTGTCATTTTTCCAGAGTCAATCACATTGGGTGTATCATACCACAGAGGTAGTGCCAGCAGCTCCCTCTGGATTTGGGTGGGAGAATTCTGCAGGTGTTTTGTCTGCATCTATAGTGCAAATGTTAAATCACTGTTTTGAATTTATCAAAGTAAAGTGGTTGGGTACTTGAGTCACTGATGTGAATCCCCACCCTGCTTGTAGCTCTGATTCCCAAACTGCTGCCAACATCAATACCTGATTTGCATTTATTTTTTGCTGGTGCTTATTCCTGTTGTTCTTGAATAAAAACCTAAATATCCTAAATATTTTGTGACTTCATAAGTCTTGTAGATGTATATGGAGAACTCAGCCTGACTCTACAGTGAATTTCAGTTGATATTTAGTGATAAACCACATTAAGGAGGATCAAACACAGTCATGCTCCTGTGAGTTCTGTGGGATGCACGAGCCTTTGGTGGTTTCTCTGCATGGGGTTGAAACTCTTGACGTGTTAAACAAGGTACGACCTTGGAAGTAAACATGTCTGTTATCTGGAAGTCATGGCAGCAGATAGTAAAAATAGACTATATTTTATTTTACAAGGAGTCAGGGCATGACACGCTGTTCATAATTAGTCATAAACTTATCTCTGCCTGCCTACTTTTTATGATGTTTTTATTTTTTATTGATATAATCATATTTATGCTGATCATTCCTTGGAGGCACTAGTGGGCTCACTCCAATGGAAATGTGTCTTATCTTGGCAGTGGGATCTTTCTGGGTTCCCTTGGCCTGGGCAGTTTGTAGCAGGGCAGTGACTCTTGTTTGAGCTCGTTTTCCTCAGTGCTCACAACTGAAGCTGGAAAAAAAACCACAATTGCATGTTCTTTGCTCCAGTAAAGAGAGGACTATTGCTGGGGAGCACAGAACTCTCCTGTGCATCCATCATGTCCAAGGACTGTTCCCAGGAATGGAGTGGGAGGAGGTTCCCCCACTCTGCTGCACTGCTGTGCTCGCTGACTCCCCGTGGAAGGAGCAGTGCAGTCCTGGAAATGTTGGAAGCTGGGTAGGGAAGGGTTCCTGTCAGACTCTGGCAGATGTAACCCCTGAACTGTTACAGCCGGTGGAGACTGTGGCATGTGTGACCTTGGCTGCCTCGATGTGGGAAATGGTGAAAAATCTGGGTAAGTTAAGCCATGAAACTTCCATTTCATCTTCACTTCTCAGGCTGGCTGTGCTCTCCTGGCACAGGCATCCTCAAAAGTGCCCTGCAACACTGAAATCACTTTGCAAACTTTTTGCTGTACCTGCAGGAGACCTTGGACTATAAAATAGCGTTTTATTATCTGCATAATGCTGGACTCTTGCGGTAATGCCAATGTCAGAAAGATTGTTAATAAATAATGAGCAGCAGAATGAGCCAAGGGTTGACCTTTTGTGGAGCACCATCTGTCACTGGAGCAGCACTTGATCTTTCCTTCCAGCGCTGATTTCTTTTTCCATACCCCTTGGGGGATATTGTAGGTTTCACACTTTATTAATAGCTTTTGTCTGACTTGTAACAACTCTTGTAAAATTGAGAGGTTCCCGACTTTCATGGGAGACAAATATTTGGGGAACTAAATCATTGATGTTTGTGGAACTGCCAGTGACTATAAACAACTCTCCTCAAGCCAACTGTGTGGCTAAGGAGAGCTGCATGGAAACATCCCCAGATCCCATGAGGTGGAACAGTGTCTTAGAGCATCCCTGGGATGCTGGATCATAACCTGGATTTATAGGTGCTGTGTTTCCCATTTTCTATATTGTCTGTAAATAGGAAGGTTAAGAAAGGGGGCAAAATCCAGGGAAAGAGTTTCCTGAGTATTTTAAGCGAGGGCTTTGCTGGTGTGCTCTGTAGAAGCCAATCCAGCACACAGCAGGAGGCTGCCTGCGGGTGAGCAAATAAGTCACAGCAAGCACATGCTCTGGTCACTGTGGGGTAAGCATTGTGTCTGTCTGGTCACCTGCTTTGGGAGGAAATTACAGGAAGATAAATGCCCCCGGTTTTCAGGCTGTTCATAAATAAGTACCTGTGAAAAGCACACAGGCTGGGGTGCAAGTGGCCTGCTGGACAGTGGGGATCCAGTTTGCTCCCATCCCCCTCTGTGGCACCAGTGCCATCAGCTGAAGGAAATGATAATGAAATGTGATCTGTGCAACATTTCCTTCCACATTTCTTTGGAATCCCAAAGCCTTGAATCATAGAAACCAGATGCAGGGAAAATCTATCAGGTGATTCCTCTTGCTGGTGGCGCCAAAGGTAGATTCTGCCCTGGGGTGTGTTCCCTGATGTTGTGCAGAACCTCCGATGTTCCAAATGATGAAACTTCCATCACTGGGCCAGGAGGTGAGTCTGACACATGATAGATCATCCTGCCACTGAGGCTTCTGTGATGTTCTGCCTGAGTTGAGGAAGTGTTTCTTTCTTTCTGCCTACTGTAAATTTCCTGCAGTCTACGTAAGTCCTAGTCCCAATGTCTGATGGTTTCTTCTCTGCAGCTTTCCAGCCACATCCTCCTTCCACCCACACAGGTACTGGGACAGGGCTCAGCTCCTGGCAGAGGTGGGTGGTGGTTTGGTTTTTTTTTATCCTCCGTGTTGGTTATTTTGAAGATAACTCAGATTTGGCTCATTTTAGTCTCTGCATCCTGACTCAGCTAGAAAGAGGAGTTTCTAGCATGACTCCCTACATATCATCTGAAACTTCAAATGGAAGGATTTACTAGCTCAGTGCCTTGCTGGGTCCTATTTCAGAAGCATCTTCTGCTTTGGCTGCACTTTGGATGCAAATCATTCCCCTTCCCACTCGTTAGCACAGGCTGATGGTTGTAATTATATTTGTAAAGTTAGAGACAGAGTCCAATAGCTCCAGTTGAAGTCTTCCCTGAGTGACATTCCTTCAGAATTATTTGCCTTTCAGGCAGCACAGTGTGGTTAAATATAAAAGTGTTTGAAACCAGACGAGGGCAGTGCTCAGCTCTCTTCGTGAAGTGGGAGTGCAGGGTCCCTCCGGGTGAGACAGGGGTCCCTGACCCCACTGTCTGCTTCCCTTCCCTGCACCAGGGTTTGTATTTCCAGGAGTTATTTTGGGCCCAACCTCGCATCAGTACTCCTCCAGTTTATGTGGAAAGTGACCTTAGACTGCATCCTCCTGCTCCTCTCCTCCCTGCACAGTCTCCCTCCCCTGAGAATACCCTGACAGGAGCTTTCTGCATTCCCTGTCACTCTGGACTAATCTAATAGCTGGAAAAGACAGAAAATTTAGAACTTTTCTACTTTGTCTCTGCTGGCCACTGGTAGTTTTATTTGGTTATCCAGAATTTTTCTCATGGAACTGCTGCTCATCAAGATGAGCCACACCCTCCTCCTCCTGAGCTGCAGAAACAACTTTATTTGATTCAAAGTATGTGGAAAGATAAAACTTGAAAGTCAATTGACTTAAATGTGGAAAAAAATGCAGCCTGGTTATTATGGCGTATGCTAAATTTTAATAGCATTTAGAAAGTGTTTTGTGGGGTAGAAAGAAGCAGCATACCCATCAAAGCTCAGCTGTGTTCTGGTTTATAGTGCAGAACACTTTGCTGCTGCCATCCAAAGGCTTTAAAATGTAATAAGGCTCAGTTGAACCCAAGGGTTCCAGGATCTCTGTAAAAGCACACACACACACACAGAGTGGAATAAAAGGTTCCAGTGCAGAGCAGGTGGAACCAAGGCATAGATGCTTTTAATGGAAAAGCCTCTTTGACATTTCTGTTTCATAGAAAATTGTCTACTTATGCGTACAACTACTTAACAAATCACATTTTTAAACATCTCGAAGGCTTGGAGTATCTGTTATGTATTATGCTTCATCTGTTTAAAAAATCCCACCACAATTGCAGTAATGTACTAATCTATTTTTAAATATGCTGAAAAAATCAATGAGAAGCTGCAGTTCTTTGGTTAAAAACATAAACCCAAAGAGTGAGTTATTGCCCCAATTTGACATCCTGATTGTTGTTTCTGACTCGAGCAAGCCCTGTCTGAGCTGATGCCTAGTTTTCATCTGTAATTTTGTTTTTCATTGTATTCCTTTTGTAGAGATTCTGGGCTTTCTTCTACACCTTTATAGACCTTCCATCTTTATATGCTAATAATATGTTGTTATGCACTTTCTGCAAAATACTGCAGAGAATGAAGCCTGTAAGTCTCTCCCTGGGTTCATTCAGGTCTTCCATCCTGTTACTGAATGCATGGCTTTCTGGGAATTCTACCAGAATGACTTTCTGGGAATTCTCCAGTCACTGCCCCTGTCATGGTTCCCACTGGGAAGTGGATATCAACCACTTGGGTGCTTTCCTTTTTTAATTTGGGCAAAGATGCAGATAGCAGATACCTGAGGAGTGGAATAAAGAGGTTACAGAGCCAGCAGTGCCAGGAGTTTCAAGTAAAAATTGTGAACAGTAGAACGTGTTGACTGGCATCAACAGAATTAGATGCTAGAGATGAGATACTTTGGCGTGTTTGTTGCAGCATCATTCATTAAAATGTAAATTATACTTGTGTAGATAAATCATGTTTCTCATAGATCTCATTCTCTCTGCCAGTGGCATAGCTACAGCATGGAGAGTTGTTTAGGATTTTGGATAATGCCTTCAAGAGTCCCTGATGTCTTATGCAAAAGCCTTTCACCTTCTTCCAGTGCATCTTGTGCTGGTGGCTGTCAGGAACAGGAACTGAGGCTCAGTGGGGATGGATCCAGTATGGTAATGGCTCTATGCTTGCCAGTGGATAATTCCCCCAGATTAAATACAGAATGCATTTCTGTGAATATTTGTTTGCCAATGCATTCTAAGGGTCCTGCCTCACACAAACACACGGACAGATGCTGGACCCCACAAACGCAAGAGTGGCTGAGGGGGAGATACAGGCAAGAGCTGCTCATCCTTCAGCTTCTCTGGGTCTGGCTGAGATAACCTGTGCATGGTGAGGAGCAGAATTAATCCTCAGCTCTGAGCAGCAATGCTGTCTTTGTTAAAGCTGGCTGTGAAAGACAACTCCTGCAGTTGTACAAATGCCCCATCAATAGTGTGGTGGCTCATTGCCTTGGCCCCGGCGCGTGCAATCTCCATTATTTGCACTGCTGGTAAAGGCAGCATTTCCAGCAGATCTGCACTACTCCATTTAGCTGGGAACAATGATTTATTCCCCTCTTGCCATCGGACATCCTCTGCTTCCCTGGCTAATAATGAGCCTGGCTGTGAGGAGGGGACAGAAGGGATGGCTCTGCTGTGAGGGGATGGAAGGGATGGCTCTGCTATGAGGAGGGGATGGAAGAGATGGCTCTGCTGTGAGCAGAGGCAGCACACCCGACTTTGGGAAGAGAATATCCCACTCCCCATCAGATGGCATTAACACACGATTGTTTCTAGCAGCCACTGTTCCTTACAGTGCAGAAGACAGTGCTAAAGCAGGCTTGATTTCTGAGTAGTCTGATGCCCTGAACTGTGCTGTGGGTGGCAGATCCTGTCTCAGTGCTGGCACTTTGGGGCCACACAACCCCTTCCTTGGACCTTTGGGGCTTCCTCTTTATTTCTTTGTTTCTTTTGGCTGATGTTGGGGCCTGAGCAGACATGACAAGTCTTGCCTCAGAGCATCAGTGCTTCTCATTTCCTCCCAGGGATCCCCTGCCCTGCACTCCCTCTCTGCCAGTGTTCCCTCTAGACAGTTCTTCATGCAGATGAGAGAGCCAATGACTTTCCTGGCACGAGAGCACAGGGATTTTTTTTGGCTTTGTTTATTGTTCAGGGTAGAGATGACATTAAATTTCTCTGACTCAGCACTCCTGGCATTTAGAGTAACCTGGTGAGAAGAAAGGCAGGCTACTGGTCAGCAGGACAGGGATATAGGGCAGGGCACAGGCAGAGCAGCTTTTCCAGCTCTCAGGAATCCCTGAGTGCCTGCTGCTGGTGGCAGAAGGAACCAGATCCAGGAGAGGAGACCTCTTACTGCTGTGTGTCTCTGCCTTTTTGACTTCCCCCAGCAAGCTCACGTGTGGGCTGATGGATGAAGTGCCTGCACATGGTCAGTGAATAAGGGCAGAGGTGCCATCAGTCATGCATGACTGGTCTGCACCTTCTGCTGTGAGGTAACAGCTCATGTGTGATGGATGGGTGCAAGGAGAATCCATATCCCCGGAAAAGGACAGGGAAGGGCATCCTTGCTGTGCCACTTTAGATGTTTCCTCTCTTTAAAACTGTTCCAACTGAGCAAACCAGTGTGACAGAGCCAGGTAGTTACTACTCAGGCAAAGGAGGAGATCTGTGGTATCTCTGTCCAGCTGTTCTGCTGGAACTGTCACCAACCATGTGTCTCTGCTGTTAGTGCTGACACAACAGCAGTTGGGTTTCACAGCTGCCTGCATGTGTGGGCTGAACCATTTGTCCACTCCAAAGCCTGAGCTCTTCCAGGGTCATTGCTCCCCAGGGTGCAGCCTTGTCTCTGGAAGCTCACGATTGAATTATAGATCCCAGCTGACCTCTGCTTTCAAGATCTGTCTGGTAGAAAGCTTTTACAACATTAAATGTGTGTGTTTTTAACATTTGAATGCTGTTTGGTACAGAGTCAAATGCCATACAAAATTTTAAGTGCCTTCTAAATATGTGGCTTTTGTCAACCAGAATTTGAACCTCCTGAAGGAATGAAATCAGATTTGCTTGATAAGAGCTATTTCCCATGGAACCAGGTTGGTGAGCATTAAATGCATTAAAACATCCTTTAATTCCTTATTAATTCAATCTCATACCAATTTTTCCACTGCTTTGCCCAGGACTATGTTAGACCAGTCAGCCCAACATGAAAGAATGAAGGGTTTGTTCTGCTTGACCTTTTTGGGTATTGATTAACAGAGAAATTATACAGAACTTGCATATTACATCCTGCAAATGATCAACATGTGCATTGTTGCCTCTATGTTTGAAACAAAAGTCTGTAAAATGGGGAGGGTGACAAAACCCGGGCATGACTGGAACGAGTAGTTGGGATGCTGGATCCCTGGGGCTGTGTGGGGAGTTGGAAGTGAAAGGGCATTTGAGCTCGACCTGGTGGGAGATGTGTCAGCCAAATACATCAGGTACAGCAAGGCTGATAACACGACTGTGGTTTCAACCTGAGTCATCAGGGGAACAAAAAGAATGATGATTTTTTACTTTATCTAGTAATATAGTAGAAGCCAGCAGAGAAGCCTGCAAGTTTCCTTAATCCTGAAAAAAAACTGTGGAGGTTTTTTTTTTATTTAAACATTCTTGCTTCAAGCTTAAGAGTGTTCTTATTTGGGAATCTGTTTCCAGTTATTTGCAATGTGCTAATTACCCAGTGGCAGAACCTAAGTGGGTGTAAATTGTCATATCTCTGCTGACTTCAGTGGAACTGTGGCAATTTGCACTTCAGGAGGATCTGTTGCCTAGATTCTTGCCAAATTTGAAATCCCTTTGCTCTAACTTGGCTGGGGAGCCTCGGGCTCGAGGGAATACAGAAGAAAACAAGCATTTTGCAGGGGCTTAAAAAAAAATCCTGCTCGTCTCATCGATTTGTTGGCGTTCGCGTTTGTTATTCCACCCGGCGCGGAAGGGAATGGATACCGGAGCCCATCTCGGTGATGAGAAAGGAATCCTGCCTCCGATCGCGCCGTTGCCTTGGAAACGACTGCGGCGGTTCCCACGCGGGCTCCCCCGGGCTGGGGCACCCGGGATAATCCGGCACGGAGCCGCCAGCGGCGCGCACGGCGCTCCAGCCACCCACCCA
>VZTB01017785.1:269094-280387 GCA_013397245.1 Thryothorus ludovicianus | reverse complement strand
GGGGGGGGAGTGTCTCTGTTTAAATCATTGGTGGGGGATTCCATGCAGCAGGACATAAATATAGATCTTGCTGGACGTCGAGCACCGTGACAGTTCCTGATGTAATGGCCACTTAATTGATTAATCCTAATATAGAAGATTCATGCTGTTATCTCCCTCCACGTCTTTTTCAGCTCAGTGTCATCTTGGAAGACAACAGAAATGGCTCTTTCATGGATGAGAGCCATGGAGGAGGTGGTGACGATGGCAGAGCCTTGAAGGCGTCAGTGTTTGGCATTTGTTTGAGTCAGTGGTTCAGGTGATGCAGCCCTTTCTACATCTCTTTTACTGCCTGCACGTACGTGGCAGAGAGCTTAATAACCCTCCAGCGAATGGGCTGACCTTCTTAAAGGAGATAAATCCACAGGCATTGAGAGATTTTTCCAGAATCTTATTTATAGACCATCTGTTTGTATGTCTTATCCCTTTCCCCTTCAGGGGAATTTGAAGACTGTGAGACCCCATTTCCAGCTGAAAGGGGGCAAAGACTGGGGTGGGGAAGCAGAGTGGGCTGCAGGGATGGCCTCTTGACAGCACCCTTGCATTGACCCTTCCTGCCCATCCCGTGTTTATGAACTCCTAAATGTTAAGGTAAATATAAGCATTGATTTCATAAACAGGTGTAATGGACCAGGTAGCAGATTTTTATGTACTTTGGGCCCAATTCATTAACATTTTGCCTGTATAGGCATATCGTTATCTTTATGTGGCTCCTCTGGTTGGCCATATGGGTTTGTTGGCTGCATAGTATTTTTCAGCAAGGATACAGCAAACTTGCCATCTGGGTGATGTTTGCCCAACTACTTGAAATAGTTTGGGGTTTTTTTTAAGTATGGATGTGAGAAGTCTCTGTTATCCAGGATTTTACCATGGGTTGTGCACAGTTTCCCCCCCCTGCTGATGCCCAGAACAGCCCAGGATATGAGGAGCTGGCTGGGGGCTTGTGAAGAGCTCTCCTTCCTGGGCAGAGTCACCTCTGTCCTGTTCTGTGCTCTGCTCTGCAGATACTGGGGGAGGTGGCTGGGGAGCTCATGGGAAAAAAAACTTTCTTAGCAAACAGAGTTGATATTCCAATAATACAGGTGTATTTTATTGCACCGCTCCCGAATTGGTGCATTCCATAAAGTTGATTTATGGATGCAGAGATGACAGCAACTGAGCTGCAGGAGCCATTGGTTTGAGGGGGATGTACTGGAGTATGGCTCAGCTCTGGAGCTGGGATGATGCTCCTCGTGCTGGAGAATGTCCCCTGGGAGGTTGTTTCCCAGGAAAGGAAGGATGTGCCTGCTCTTGGTGACAGGACACTGACCAGTGTGGTCAGGGAGCCTGGTGAGCATCACAGCTCTGGTCAGTGTGGCTCTCCTTGCCTCACTGTAGGAAAAGAGGGAATGCACAATACTACATTACTGAGCAGCATCTGGAAAATTACCCTTAGAACTTGCATTCTTGTTTGTAACCTTTGTAAAAGCACTATTTCCCATTGCTACCTGAGTTTTGTAATGCCAATATCCTAAGCTCTGCTTCCCAGTATTGCATCGTGCATATGGCACTGACTTCTCTATCCCCTGGAGCACATCTGCCTTCTAAGTGAGATTTCAAAAATAGTTTAAGAAAAAAAAATAAAATTCATGGCAGACTTTGCTGTTGGCAGGGGGAAAAGTTTTTATCATTGTCTGGAGCAAAATGCCCAACACATCTGTAACTGAAGTTCCCCAGCATTCCAGGTTTTTCTGGCTCTGATGGAAAGCCATTGTGAGGGATCATAATCTGCAGAGATTCCTGTCCTTTGGGACTCTCCCATGCACAGAGCCCTTGCAGTGGTGGTGAAGTCAGTGATGTGAGGTGCTGTGGGGCAGCCAGCTGCACCAGTGCTGCAGCTCCTGTGATGCTCCTGTCTCCAGACCTCCCCTCCTCCTCAGGAAACACGAGTTCCCTACTATTCATTTTTCAGATTTTATCCCACCTAATGCTTCACTGTCACCTGGCTTTTCCTCTGTGAAGTGCACAATTAAGCAGCTGCATTTAGATTATGGAAGTGATTACCCCAAAAGATGTAGCCCAAATGTGCAGATCCTCCTCAGCATTGTACCCTCAGTAAATGCAACAGATCTGCAGCTGGTCTTACAGTGCCACTGGCAGGGATGGGATTCACTGGAATTGTTCTGGAATTTAGGGAAACTAATACAAATCATGTATAACACTCTTAGCTGGAAATACCAAGTCCTCGCATCTTAAATTTTGACATGTCTATTATGTATATGCAAATTCAGTCTTTTCTGCAGAATTTCCTTGGAGATAAACGTTTTATTAGTTAAGGAAGAGAACACAATTCGTTAATGGAAGATAATGAACATGTAGCTTGTGACTGGGAATACAGCAGTGAGAAGGAGAGAGATTAGCTTTTACATCACTTTTATTCTCCGAGGTGTGTTCCAATTTCCCTCTGCCCTGCCTGGGGATGTCCTGCTTGCAGGCCAGGTAAGGCCATGCTCAGTTAGATTTCCTGTGTTTACCAACATTTTGCACACTGGAGGATCTTTCTAGCTAAAATTGATATCTCATCAGTCGATTTAGGGTTGCTTGCACACACTGTTGAATGTTATTTGGAGTTCCTTAACCTCAGACAGTGTGTGCTAATGGCACTTATGGCATATACAATCCTTTGAGTGCTTCAGAGAGGGAATAACAGCAGCAGTGGGGCACAATGGGGCCATGAGCAAGGTGGCACTGTGTCATTTACAAGTCCATATACAATGGAGGAGGGCAGTGTTCAGGGGACATTGGTGCAGAGCAGAACAGAAAATGACAGGTCGGATCAGGAAAATGGGCTGTTTTATGAGCAGAAATAAAAAGCTTGTTTAATCTGGCAAAACCAGGGCTGGGAAGTGATGCAGTTGTTCCATCTACAAATGTCAAAGAAATAAATTGGGGAGGTGAAAATCATGAAAACAAGGGCTGGCATTGGCACAGGAATGACCAGAGCAAGAGTGGCCACAGGTAAATGCACATTCAAGACTGTCCCTGCTTGTGTTTGAGTCTTGAGTGTCTGTCCAAGCCTTCTCACGGGAGTCAGGTGCCAGCTGCAGGGCTCCTGGGGACAGGAGCAGGTGGGAGCCCAGCATGGAGGATGCCCATGGTGCTCACAGCTGGGAGCACTGCATCTGATGGTCAGGAGTCATTTGGTGCTGCTGAATGCCACAGCAGGGCTGCTCTGGGCAGGAGGGATCCTTTTTTTTTCTCCTTACAGTATTTATTTTTTTTCTCCTCTTCAGAATATAATTAGATTTTGTTATGTCTTAGGATGGGCTGAAATGTTATTTGAGGTTAAGCCTTGTGGCAGAGTCATTATAGGACCCTGGAAAAGCCCCACCCCGTTCTGAAGCAGCATGTTATGCACTCATGAGACTCCAAACACCACGGTGTTGTGCAAATACCTGTCTGCATTATTCTCCAAACGACTCCATTTCACATGCTGCTGCTGTCATCATGATGAATCGTTTCACGTACAGCTTGGGGATGATGACTTCTAAATTTAGGGCTTTGCTTGATGGAGCCTCCCGGGTGTGGGTGTATGACAAAGAGCAGCTCTGCTCGTGGGTGCCAGCAGCAGAGCTGGATGACTGACGCTGCCATGTGCTCGTCCCCCTCACGTAGCTGAGCTTTGGCTCGTGTATAAATAAACACTGTGCAGTTGTATTAAATGGGGATAACCCATACTTCACTGGCAAGCCCGATCTGCAAAGTCAGCACCCTCTGCAACTGAAAATGCCTCTTTTTTGTATGTTAAGAGGAAGGAGGATGATGAGGATGGTCACAACAAAGCACACAGCCTGCAGAAAAAAGCACTCTCCTGAAGCTGCCTGTGCAGTGGTGCAAGTGTAGGTCTTTGGGTGGCTTGCACTGTGCTCAGGAAGTTTTAGTGGCCTGAGGACCCTTTAAATACTTGGTTTCCTTGCACCATTTTTCATGTGTATTAAAGTTACCTGAGGGGAGTTCTACATTTCAAACTGGGTTTGTGCTGTTGGCAGTATTAGTAATGGAATTAATAATTACGTTTGTGTAGAATTAATAATCACATTTTAATAGAATTTTCATTTGCAAAGTGCATTACAGCTGGTCTGTAATTAATTGCATACCTGTAGTGGCACTGAGCTGTATCAGAGATGCCACAGCGAGATCCTTAGAGGAGTGCATCAGTTTTTAGGGGCTGTGTTTCACTCTTGCTCACTGGAGCAGCCAGTTTGCTGCAGAACTCACTTAAGGCTATGCAACTTCTCAGTTGCTCATGCTCTTGCTGCTTTTCTGCTTAACCAGTTTTTTCCTTTGTTCTGTATAAATGTCCACTCGTTCAGTGCCTGGGTGATGCTGAGGATGGTTCCTCTGAGCTCCGTAGTTTGTTATTTTTTGAACTGCACTTGTAGATGTATTTACTGACAAAGTAAACAAAAAAGTTACCAGGCTCCTGTGGAGTGCACCTTCATTTACTTTAGGTAGTAGAACCTGAAGGAAGATTGTTTCAGTGGCAGAAAATAAGGCCTGTGATCCACCAAAGGTCATGTGGGACCACGCCATGTGCCAAGCCTGGAGCCTGTAGCAGCTCCCCTGACACACGGGGAGGTGAATGCTGCCACAGACAGAGATCCCTTCCCACCCAGGATTTGGCTGTTTTCTCCTCTGTAGTCACAAAACAGTTTCAATATTTCGTAAGAAGTCTGTCCACTTAGAATAAAGTAATTGATACAAGCAATTTCAGTCCCCTTTAATATAACAGATCTCAAGTGTGAAACCTCCTTATACTTAATGACCAGCATAAAATAAAAGTCTTTTTTTAATGTAAGTTCTCAGTTAATTTTACAGTCTGGTTGAAGTGAAAATATCATTAAACAGGGTAGCATTAAACTTCATACTTACTGGGCCTCCCCTACTCTGCAAGGGAGAGGTGAGTTGGTGTCTTGACAGTCGTGGTCAGATCCAGCTTAGTCAGGTCCATCCCTCTCTTTTCCTTGACGTCATTAGAGAGACACCTTTTTATTACAAACTAAACTTGCACGCCAACCTCGGCACAGAGCGACGATATTCTCATATTACAAAGCATACGCTGGCGTGGTGAATATTAAACAGGTAACGGCTAATCTGTGAGAGGCGCGCACTGAATTCAAACACCAAAAAGCTCTGAAGGTCACCTCTGCTAACATTACGTTCAGCTGTCCTGTTTATTTCAGTTGTGAGCTGGCACGAGCCCTCGGTGCTGGTCCGAAGGCTGTGCTGGTGGCAGAGGAGGAGGAGGATGAGTGAGCTGCCGGGAGGAAGCACCCGCAGTGCCTCAGCAGTGGTTCCCCACCCGCCTGCAAGGAGCTTTGAAGGGTACGGGAGTGCGCAGCTTTGTGCTGCTGACAAAGGACAGGGGATGTGGTTTCAGCTTCTCCTCCCACTGCCTTCCCGTCCTTCCATTAAGTGCGGGTTTGATTGATTCTGTAGCGAGCCATGCAGGACCGTGCTCCCTTCCCCGAGGCAAGGCTCCTAATCGCACACGTTAACTGTTTTTAAACCCAAACCGGGCTCTAAGCTAGACTGTGTCAAAATGCAACATTGCCACCAATGAGCTTGGGAAAAAAAGGGCAGAATAGCATTTTTCAATTTAAAAAAGGATTAATGCTGGAAAAAAAAATTAGGAAAGAAACTGTTGTTTGATTGAATTGCAGGAGACACAGTTATTAGAGAAAGAAATGTGAAGCATTCTCTGATAATTTGGGGAAATACAGGGGTTCTAGGAGTCAAAATTCCAGCTTCAGGAAGGTAGGTACACTCAATTCTCTTTCCAGAGCCATCATCCAAGAGCTCTGCATTGACCATGGGCTCCTTTCAGGGTCAGGTTTCCTCTGCAGGATCATCTTTGCATTTATTTCAGAGTCTTTATCCAATTCAGTTAAACATCCCTTTAAGATTTGTGTGTAGCAGAGAAAAATTCTGTCAAAAAGGAGCTTCCCAGTCCTAAATGAGAACTTTCAACCAGAAGTAGCATTTGCTGTTGGTGGACTTGGAGGGACTGAGGGTTTTTAAAGGTGTTTGTCTGTGCTCCTGTTGTGGAACTTGGAGCTTGTTGGCTGTGGGGGTTTGTGACGATTGCAGTTCTTGGGCAGTTCCCTCCTCTGAGCTGCCCTTCAGCACATGGGTAGGACCCAGTCAGTGCTCTGGGATAGCCCGAGTTGTTTCTCTGTGGGATTTGCAGTGTACTGGGACATGGTGGTGACAGAGGGAGAGCAGCCCTGTCCTTCTCCCTGCCTGCTCTCACCTTAACGAGCCGATGTCTTCATTAGCCGCCCTGCCGGTAATCTGCTGCTGATGAAGATTAATAGGCAAAATATTTTCTAAACACTTCTGCCTGCGTTTTCATTAATCTGTGCTTGGAAAATTAATCTTGTGGAGTGACCTGCAAAAGGTGTTAATTGCCATTTCAGAGGAGGATTTATCAAAAGTTTGAGGAGGTGCTGCAGCCACTGCACAGCAGTGGCAGGAGTTCCGGAGGGATTGTCCCTGTCCTTCAGACCCCAGAGCTTAATGCAAGTAAAACCAGTTGATTTCAAAAGCTCTTTGGGGCAAAGTGCAGCCGGGGCTCTGGTGAGAGCCGAGTTCCTACCCTTTCGGGTTCAGCATGGAATTAGAAAAGAAGGAACAAGTGAATAATTTAATTAATGTCTATCCTTAATACTGTATCATTATTTTTGAAGACTGCTCAGATGAGGAAGTTTTGTATTTTTTGTGGTTTTTTTCCTGCTACCAATTATGAAATTTGGCATGAAAATGAAGCTGTGTGTTACATGACTGGCTTTGGTGTGATGATGATTTATTGTCCACTTTTCCTTATGAAAGCCACTTGGTAAATTCCTTGTGATTTGTAAACCTACAGGCAGCGTATTGGATAGAGATGATGGATTGTGTGGCCGAGGGAACAGATTTCTGCCTGCCCATGGGACTCATTTCTAATGACAGTTTTGTGGTGTCAGTGGGAGGCTGGGAAGCAAGCAGCCCAGAATTTTCTGTTTTCTTCTGCTTTTCCTTGAATCTTGAACTTGGTTTCAGTAACAAGAGAAAATCTTGCTGTTCAATTTAGTGCTGCAGCCAGTGCTCAGTCTCAGCAAAGCATTTTCTCTTAGCAGTGAACAAGGCCAAGTGTCTGTCTGCGCTTTTCTCCCAAATGCTGAAAAACTTCTTACAAAAATGAAACAAACACTGTTTAAATTGACACATGTCGCTGTGATCTTGTCTTCTTGTGATTTGTCAGCACTGTGAACCTCTGGACACTGTGAGTTACCCATGAGAGCATGGATCTCCTTTTGAGCTGGATTCAGCCACTGAACATTTTAGAAAGTGTTTCAAGTTTCCATCTATGGGTCCAGGTTTTGTAGAGGGGACTCCTTTCAAGGGATGGCATTTCACCATTTCAGTCTTGAATAAAGCTGAAATAATCAGTCATTTCATGTTCAAATGACATTTCAGTTCTTGCTCAGCACCATTCTCCAGAGTTCTCTTTCCTGAGCCAGCTGTGTCCTTCTCTGCAGAAGGACAGGATTTCCAGGACGCTGCTTTCAACAGGAGCAGGGGACAGGGTACAGAGCCACTGCTCCACACCCCAGATACTCCCCTGCTGCTTTGAGGGAAAACTATCTTTTCTGTTGACATCAGCAAAGCTGCACTTCATACTGGCAGTCAAGGAAAAAACTGTTTGGGTTGAGCAAAATGCTGCTCTGTCATTGCCAGTAAAACACCCGGAAACCAGGAGGATGGAGAGAACAGATCTAACGACATAAAGCGTGGAATTCTCTCTTATGAGTCTCATGATCTTTTCCAATCACTGTCAGCCTTGAAGAAATGTTGTGAATGCTCTAATTGGTTGTGATGGGGAAGACGGAAGATTCCCTTTGCATGAGAAGAGGTGATGTACTAAAAATGATTCAGCGTTCTGTTTTGTCATATAGCTCATCAGCGCTGTCTTGCTTTTATTGAGAAAATATGCAGAAAGCACTTTAGAAGCAAAACTGTTGAACCTGCCAGCTAATCACTTGACTTTCATTTGTCAGTGCTCTGTGACTGCCAGGTCCCCTTCTCTGTGCATTGCCACCAGAGGCTGTGGGATGTGGGACCCTGCAGCTGGAGGAGGCTGTGCTGGAGCCAGGCACTGCCCATCACTCTCCACATAGTGAGGCCTGCTCGACCTCCAGTCATGCATTTGTGGGAGACTTTTCAACCCTCATGACCTGCTAAGGAACCTGCAATTCCACTCCTGTCCTTTGTGAGCATTTTCTGCTTCTTAGCTAGAGTACAAAAGGTTGGAGGGGGATGTGTAAGGTCCCATTAAGATTCATTTGTGTGAAGCTTTGCATCTAATTAATCAGCAAAGACACCCCCAGGTCTGTTATTAGATGCTGGTGACAAGTCAGTTAAAGTGAAAGTAAATCCCACTGGGCCAGTTTGTGTACAGGAGACATGGCAGGTGATGTCCCAAGGGGCTGCACCTTTGCAGTGCTGTCTGGGCACTGTGGCTGCAGCTGAGGAGGTGCAGGAGCAGGTACAGGGTCCTGACACAGGGAACTCGAGGGTCTCAGAGCAGGTGGTGGCTGGTGTTCTGTACATGGCAGGACTCCAGGTGTCTCTTGGAGGACACAGAGGAGAGCAGGGACAGCTCTTGGTAGGACAGCTACAGGGCTGTAGCCTTTCTGCCCCAGGTGGAGTGACCCAAAAGAAGGAGGAGTGGAATGGTCCAGACCCAAGGTCCATGATCCTAACACTTCCTAGTCCCATTCCTGAAGGAGTGCAAATAACTTGTTGGCAATGTGTAGACAGATCCTCTTTGGACAGCTGTACTTTGAATGCCAGTGATAGAAATCACTGTTATTTTACAAGAATAAAATTTGCTCTTAGCTTGCCATCTCTGTTTCTACCCTCCAAAATGTCTCAGGCATATGGGAGATATTTGCTTTTGTGTTTAGAGTTGTATTTTCCTTTCTTAGCTGTCCAAGTGACATAACTGTTAAATAGCCCTGAAAGGTTCTTCAGAAAGGGAAGTCCCAGTGATAATGTCACTTCAGGTAAATCCCAGTGATAATATCACCTTGGGTAGGCACCAGGAAGGGTTCTGAGGTTCAGCCACTGTTCATATGGAGAGTTACCCCCAACTTGTGTATCTTGCCATAGCAGACCTCTTCCAATGTTCATTATCTGTCATGAAAATGAGCTTTCTCTTCTCTGATAAATGCAAGTAAAACGTTGACCTTTTCACTGCTTATTGAAGGTCAGAAACACTCAGCTGTTTGCTGGTGGTGAACTTCAGTAAATTTTGGTGCACTAATCTTGAGAAATTAATGCTTTTCTGTTTGGGTTTTTGGAACAGGAATGAAATATTGATAAGTTGGTTGTGAGCAGTATAAACTTGTTACTTCTACAACAGCTTGTCCAGAAAGACATTCTTAAATGCCTGCTTACCGTAGCTCCTGCTATTGCTTGTGAGCCATAGTGAGGCTGTAAGGATTTTAAATCAGAATGGGAAGATTTAGTATTGGCATACATAATGATTTGTTTTAGGCTGTGTAAATGCTTTTTAATAAAGGGACTCTCCAGAAGGAGGTTTGAAAGTCACGTCCACACTTTGAAAGTGCGCAGTTTTCTGTGCACTTGGGTTCAATTTTCAGAATTCAGGAGCTACTTGAAAACCTTAAATGGCTGAAATGGGAAGGGAAGCTTCCCTTATCATCTTCCACGGGAAGCTTCCAGACTGGAGCATTCAGCCACTCCACAGCTCTGTGCTCTCTGCTCTGTGTGGACCATGTCACCTTTGTAAAAAGCCTGAAGTCAGGGATGGCCATGTGTTGGTCACTAAGTCAATCACTGCAGCACCTACTGCTCTTAATTGTAAGCAAGTGGAGTAAAGAGAAAAGGACCAAGAACCCTTTGCAGTGTGGGATGTCTGCAGATAGCTCCAGGGCTGATTTTGCCCAAGGGAGGCTGCCAATAAAAGATCCCACCAAAGGCTTGTTGTCCATTCCAGCACAAAATTAATCCAAGATAAAACTGCATGTATAATTAATAGCTCCCAAAAGTTCTCTTAGATATTTATATATTTTCTATAAGTTGGATTTGTTAGATTTGTTCTTATTTGCCCATGTCAGACAAACAGTGAACGTCAGACAAACGTCCCTCATGCGATCGTGCTCATGCTCTGCACGCCCTGGGATTGTTCCAGATGTGGGTTCTTTCTATTGTGTGTCTGCAAAAATACCATCTCAGCCTGCATTTCCCCAGGGCTCTGTCACATTTTGTCTGGTTCCCCCATGCCGTGATTCTCTTTTTTCTTTCCCATAAAAGAGAATCAGACAGATAATAACCAGATTTCCCACTTGGGCACAGCCTGCCCTTGATGGCCGTGGTGAAGGCAGCTGGGCTGGAGATTTGGTGCTGCTCTTGTCACAGTCTTTGCTACCTCAGCCAAATTTCCACCAAGACCAGCTCAGTAATCCTTCTTTTGTGCAGTTTCCCCAAATATAAAGGTATTTTGACCTCAACCTGTCTTCATTAGCCTCTACTTAATCTGTTTAGTCTCAGCCCCCCAGCAGATGAGGCAACCAGCACAGACATTAATGGTTCATACAGCTTTGTATCTGATTTTCCATTTGTGTTATAGGAGACATGATTAAAGCCTTCAAGTAAAGTTGCAGCTAAATCCTTGTTATAGTCCACCCCATTATTTTTTTGTTCTCCTATTAGGATTTTAGGCATTTCATTGACATTTTTATTGCCAGATTAGGAGGAAAACGCTTGACTTGTTTGCAGTGTTCTCATTATATTGTCTTTCTAACATTTCTAAAAGAGAATAAATATAAAATACTTCTGTGTATTGTGTCATATTTCAGTGTGACATTAATATGCTCCACGATTTTCCAGCTCACAATTCTCCCCGTGTGGTGACAGTCAGGAAGCTCTTGCATGAGGGTGGCATAGGGTGGCACGGGCTGAGGAGACTGTGGGGGTTCATGGTGTAGAGGTGCCCAGGTAATGCCTGTCCTGTAGGTTGGTGTCCTGATTTAGGGCAAATTTGGGAAGAAACCTCCAGATGGGATTCCTCTAGAAAGCAAATGTGAACTGCCCCTTCCCCCAGCTGGTTTGGGACAGAAAAAAAAAATTCCTTGGAGGAAAGTGGAAAAAAGTTGTTTATTTAACAGGCAAATCACTTCTCAGCACAACAAGTGAACAACACTGGACA
>VZTB01017785.1:225583-269031 GCA_013397245.1 Thryothorus ludovicianus | reverse complement strand
TCCACACTGCAGCCAGCACAGGCCGTGTGTGAGGGAAAGCTGAAAACTCTGATCTTTATGTTTAGAAAACAACCACCTCAGACATTGCACCGCGTCTCCTTCACTCTTAGATCCAGTTTTAAAGGTACAAAACTTATTTCTGAGCTAAACAGACAAATGGGGATACAATTCAGCAACAACCCAGGACAGTTGGTTGTGTCCCACTGGAGAACTACCCAGGTAATGCTGGTTTAGAATACGGGCCTGTGGAGTCAGAGCATCCTCTTGTACCACTTTTCCTCCTAATTGCCACTCATATCAGGGATGTTGGGAATGCTCTTCCCTTACCTGAAAACATGTGAGCCTGGCTCTCATGTGGAGCATGTGTCACCCAGATCAGCTCTCAGTGATCCTTTGCACACAGGTGTCATCAGATGGTCTGTCCACAGAGCTCCTGCTGCCCTGTTTGTACCCAGCTCCAAACAGGTCGCCTGCCTCTGAGTCCCTTTGAGTTTAGTGGAGGTGAATGTGGGAATCCTTCCCAGTGGGAATTCCCATGTCCTGGTTGAGCACAGCCTGCTTGGAGCTGTGTTACAGGGTTTTTTTTGGTTGTCATTCACAGTGTCTGCAAGAGCAGCTACAGGCAGTGCTCACACTGTGTGGTCTCTGTCCTACAAATCAGCCATTTCTGTTCAATCTTGCTCCTCTCCCTCACCTGAAATAGCTCCCAGGTGTCCAGAAAACCCTGGAGATTATTCTGGAGTATTCAAGCTGGTGACACAGCCAGGATGTAAGAGTCTTTGAGGTACAGGAAAGTGATGGGTAGGATTAATGGGGAGTGGGATGCTTCAGGATGCCCAGGTGTGTTATCCTGGTCATCATCCTGCAGGGGATTTTATGGTTGAGAGTTTTTGGGTTCAGTTTGAGCAACATGGATAGCAGGAAGTGAGGTGAGTAGTATGAAGCCTTTTGAGCAGGTCAGGAGGTGGATTGAAAAGGATATTTCATTACTAATTGGCCATGACTGCTGGCCCTGAGGAAATTTTGAGCTCATGGAAAGCTCGTAATCCCGTCAAGGATCCAGTTCACATTCCTGGCTCGAGCTGTTCCTGAGGGAAAGTGATGATGTTTTCCTCCTACATCTCACAACTTTGCCCCTATCCAAGCAGCATCCCTCCAGTACACTTTTCACCCAGGCCAGGGTGATTAGGCACTTAAATTGATTAATCAAATTTCTTGTGATGAGAACTACTGTCATTCATTAATCTGAATGGGATTATAAATAAGAGCTGGCAGAGAAGGGAGACAAACATGTTGACAGATAGACCTGCTGCTTTGAATACAAATCACACTACTGCATCTGGAGGGTCTAAGCTCCTGGCAGCCTCAGGATAGAGCTTCCCTAATGGTAAAATTAGACTGAGATTAAAGTATCCCCGTATTAATAAAGAAATATGCATTTATGAAGAGGCAGGCACTGCAGTGGGGGTGTGGGGATGCATACCAATGATCCTGCAGTGGGCCGGGCAGTGGATGTTGCTGCCTGTGGAAGCATCAGTCCCCACGTACGCTGATTTCTGTTGTTAAGCCAATCTCATTAGAGGATTCATTTCTAACAGCGAGAAACGCAAAACCTTGCAGTCCTTGCAGAGAGTTCAGAACCCCTCAAAGGGAAAACAGGGTTTGAAAAAGAACCCATTAAACATTTAAATATTTCATTAAATATTGAACATTTCAAAAATTGCTTTCTAACGAGTCCCGAGGTAAACAGAACAATATTTGTTAACAAAAGCCACCAGAAGCGATGAGGTCCTGCAATGCACAGGCTGTGTAACCTGATCCTCCCTTGATCAGTCACTGGAGAGCCCTGGGCTCAAGTCCAGGAACTGTTGTCTGGGTATGGCTGCCAGTGGCATCGAGGGCATGTGGGGGGTTTGAAACGTGTCAGGAAAAGGACAGGATTAAACCCGAAATCCCTGCACCAGGCTGAGTGCCCGGGCAGTGGGCAGTGCCCAGGGCTGAACAGCCCTGTGCTGTGATGCCACAGCTGAAAAGTGAAGGGTCAGGTTCTTTGGGTTTTGCAGCTGCCTAGAAATGTTACGAATGTTTTTGGGATTTGCTGTCAGTACGAGGGACTCCTTGCCCAACCTGGCAAACCGTAAGCAATTGCTTAAGTTGTGTTGACATCGATAAAAGGCAAACCTTGCCAGCAGCACGGCTCAGCCCAGGCTGAGATCTGAGCATGTGGTTTTGTGCTTTGCTGAATCAAAGTTACTATTTATGAACGTCAGAGGAAAATCCAAACCTGTCTAATATCTGTGTTTCTCCAAGATGATGAGTGAGAAAACACGGTTAGCAGCGTTTTGGTTTTGATTTGCAGCAGTAATGGGAAATTTTGGATGCATTCCTATATTATGACACTCCTTAAGTCAAAATAAGAGCTCTGGCGGCAGCCTTCTGGCCCTGGGGATTCCCCAGGGTTCAGACGTGGTTTCCCCTCCCTGTTTACTGCTTTAAAAAGCTGAACTGGGGCCAGTCTGCAGGGGGGAATGTTGAGAATCTCCTGTTGCCTCCCTGTGTGCCCATCCTGGCTGTGCCTCTCTGTCCCCCACCAGAATCATCCCAAGCTCCCGTCAGTCCCTCCCGACTGCATCTCTCTGCTTTGGGAGGACAGGGAAGATTGATGGCACGTGGCTCCCTGCGTGGTGCTGACATCGAGTCAGGGGGTTTATGGCAGCACATTGGCTTTTCTCGCTGAATCCTGATTAATGGAGTGGGCGGGGGCCGCCGCTGTCTCCCGGCTCCCGCAGCTGACAGGGGCGAGCCCCATCTGACGTTTAAATGGATTTGGAATGTGGCTGTGGCTTCAGCATCCCCGTCCTGAAGGAGGATCATCTGTCGCAAGATAACCCAATCTCAGAAGTTGCTCACTTCGAGTCTGTTTGAGAAGAGAGGTGACACCCAAAATTTGAGGGATTTTCCCAGTGGTTGCTAATTTGGTGGCCATAAGCCCAGTTTTCAGCTGACTCACTTTTCTTGCTGGGCTCTGCCCTCTCAAAGGATCAGCTGAGATTTTTGGGGGTTCTGGTTACATAAACAGATGGACAATTGCTCCTACACATGAAACAAACGTATCACTACAAATAGCTGAAAATTCCTCTGGTCATGATTTGTACAAAATCCAGAGGAATCGGTTTCAGGAAGATTGGATGGTGTCTCTGCTGGGATATGGAAATGTTGGTGAAAAGAATGGGATAACAGTGGTACCTGTAAGAATAGATAAGAAGAGATATCTGTGATGAAGTCACAGAATTATTTTATATATCATGATAGGGATTGAATAGTGGAGTTTGTCGTTGCATTTTGACTGTATCACCAAAACACAGGTTTTGATGCATTGAAGGATGCTCAGTGACACCCTTCCAGGGTGCTTTCCCAGCTTCCCTTCCATGCCTGTGAATCCATACGTGCTGCTGCATGGCCACTGCTCCTTCCCAGTGTGTGCTAGTTCCAGCAGGCAGGGGTGAGAGCAGAGCATGGTTGGGCTCAGACACAGCCACTGCTTCAGGAGACCTGTACCCTGCCATCAGGATGATGAGAGGGATGAAGCCAACGCCTCTCTTGGCTTTCCATGGAGGTTTGATCCACGGCAGCAGTGCTGCTGCTGCCAGCAGTGTGCTGCTCCCTCATGGAAATTGGTGAGGAAGCTCTGAAATGGTCAGTAATTACAGAGGGAGATCCCAGTAGCACTGGGATGTATCAGCTGCTGGGCTGAGCACGTGTTGCCCAATACCACCACGGAGCCAGGAGCAGAGGGCACAGTCCTTTTCCCCCAGTAACCTGCTCAGATCCTGCTCCTGGTGTCCAGAGGCTGCTGGGGTGTTGAAAGCTGAAGCCTTACCACCAGAAAATAACTCAAGTATATTTTAATAATGTACAGCCATAGGTCTTACGTGATATGTTCTCTAAAGATTGATTTAGCTTCTTATTAAGGGAATTGGGAATTCAGTGTGAAAATCTGAACAAAATCTAGGCGGTTTTTAGGGTTTTTTTAAATATCCACTAGTGTAACTCACCAGGGAGAAGAATTTCAAAGCCTGTCCAACCCTATCTTGAATTTTTGATTCTCCTGCTTTCTTGTTTCCATTCCCAAGGTATGCTTGTTAAGAACACCTCAGCATTATTGTATTATTTTTAAATAAGCCACAATCATTTAAAGGAACTCAGGATAAAAAAAAAAACCACTAATAATTTGATTTTATATTTCCCCCCAGAAGTTTGGTGATGCCAAATGTGCTCTGCATACCAATGGCACACTCTGTAATTGCACACTCTCCCCTGCTGCCCAGAGAAGGCTTTTTCTCTTTAATTACCCCTGGAATTGTAAAGGGATGAGCTGCAGCCGAGCTGGCAG
The DNA here is from genome assembly GCA_013397245.1 of Thryothorus ludovicianus. Lineage (NCBI taxonomy): Eukaryota > Metazoa > Chordata > Aves > Passeriformes > Certhiidae > Thryothorus > Thryothorus ludovicianus. Next base: position 264,638 of record VZTB01017785.1, on the reverse strand, counting down.
GGCCAGGCCCTCCAGCAGCAGTGTGGGGGCTGTGCACAAGGTGCCTGTGACTGATTCCTGGGGCAGGTGTGGGGGTCTCACCCCAGGGAGCTGCACTGAGGGATCTCCCAGGGTGGCAGGACACAGTCTGTGCTCAGAGCACTCTTGGCCACACGCACAGGGTCATCTCCAGGGACAAGGACACCCGCCCTGGTAGGCAGTGGGACCACAGGGCCACCAGGGCACCCAGCAGTGGATCACAGCATCCCCACATCCAGGTGTCCCTTGGCTGGTGCTGCTCAGGGCTCCTCTGGGCTGATGCTGGCCCCTGCCGAGTTCTCCACAGCAGTCAATGATTGCTGAGGTGGCGTTTCTTCTCAGACTGCTCAGAAATGCCTTTTCTCTTCTCTTGGAGATTTTGTAAACTTAAAAGAGAATCATGAAAAAAAATGTTCCCCTCTGTCCAGCCCATTAATTCAGCCTGCTCAGGACAGAATTAACCTTGGCAAGCCTTGCAGAGGAGAGAGTCGTTCTAACCTTAAAAATCTGCTGATTAAAGCTGGTTTCAGGAATTCGATTTCACTTAATGCGTTGGCTGAGCGCCCAGCCTGGCATTAACATCTCCACAGACACACAGGCCTCTGCAGCTTTTACCTACCCACTAAAAAATAATTAAAAAAATAAAAGAAAACACAGCTAATGAAACCCTCTTTGCATGCTTTGAGCAAGAATTCATTTTAAAGACTGCTTTAGCTAAAGGTGTTACTCCTGCCCTGGTTACCTGTCTGCTCTGGCCAGGCAGGGTGGTAATTTCACTTTCAGGGAGGTGTTGAGCCAGCTGGGTGCTCATCAGCCCTGGGCCATCCCAGGGCCAAAGGCAGGGGTCAGCAAATCCAGGTGTAGGAATATCCTACACACACCCCCCTCACAACCCCCGTGTGCTGAGCCATCAGGCTGCAGATTTTGTGTCATCCACAGTGCTTAACCCATTAATCTTGAAAATCCTCCAAAACAATGACACAAAGATTTCCTAGGTTTCTATTTATAGCCTCAACTTTTCCTCTTATGCCTTTTTATTCAAAAATTAATGTAGTTTCTATTGCTGTCATCACTCATTTTGCCTGCACTCCACGTGCTGGGCTCCCAGGGTCTGGTTCACCCCTGCAGTGTTTCTCTGGTACCTCTCAGGGACAGCCCCTGACATCTCTCCAGGGCCAGGAGCTTGCTCAGTGTGTGGGTCTCCTTCATCCCAGCTGCCCAAGTTAGGACATCCAGCCTCAAAACATTCAGATCCCCATGTCCTGCCACCATGGGGAAGAAAAAAGGAAAGAAAAATTTAAGAAAGCCCTTCTGCATTCTGTGTGCTTTTTGGATTCTGTGAGCTGTTAGGTTTTTTTTAATGGTTTGCTGAAATGTTGAGAAGCAGTTTCATGGAGGTGGGAGGCTTTTGTGTGATTCATTATTGACAGCTCTAGAATTATCTGTGAGACAGCTCTGGAGAGGGAGGGCAGCGCTCCCGCCTGCTGTGCACAGAGCCCGGCGCTGGGGTTTGTTTTAATCAGGGCAAAGTTTCGATCGACTCCACAGCAAATAGGGGTGGGAAGCAAGTCAGGGGGTGGTGGAATAGATTGATACATATCTCACCAGGTGCTGTGGATGTCTCTGGCTGCTGTGAAGGCTGCTCCAGTGGCTCCAGACCAGCTTTCCCATCTTCACTGGGCAGCAGGTTGGACTGGGAGATGCTGCACCTTGTGAGCTGCTTTCTGGAGTGGGGGGACCAGCTCTGAGTCAGCAGAACACTGCAGACCTTTCCATGCAGCCCCCAGTGCCATGTGCCAGGAGTCACTGTCAGGGCAGCTGTTCCCCAGCCCTTGGGAGGGATTTAAATGTTAAGCTTTTCTTTGGATTATTTTCTGCAGGGCTTTTTTCCTCCTCTGTTTTTTCCTCCCTGCTTTTCAGTGTGTAGAATGTACCCTTGACACATTTTAAAAACATTATTAATCTTTGTCATTTGTGTTTTAAAAATAACTCTGTGATAGCAGCCAGTCCTTAAATCCTGTTTAATTCAGGCTGACCTTGTGAGCAGTGATCCTGGGGAGGGGGGACTGCTGCAGCCTCCCATGTGCTCACAGAGCACTCGTGTCCAGCAGCACAGGCACCCCTCTGCATTTGGGATCCTTGCAATTAAAACCAGTTTTGTGTGTTTGGCTTGGCACTGGGTTTGGTTTCCAACCAAAAAGTTTGAACGTACTGGAAATGTGGGGTTTTTTCATGCAGAAGGAATTCCTTGGCCTTGCTGATTTCAGTTAATCAGAAAAGCAGAATTCATTTAAAAAAATCCAACAAAACAAAACCAAGAGGAAAAGAAACAAATTATATTTTGACATTTTGCTGTCTACAATATCTGACAGCAGTTTTTTCCATTTACAAATACAACATTTTCAGTTGAAATACCCGGGAGATAAACCATGGAAAAAAAAGATGAACGTGTTACGTTTGCCAAAAAATAAAAATACGATGGAGTGAAGATTCAAAGGCAACCCCCAGACCAGCCCTGTCTGTGTCGTGGTGCTGAAACCCTTGTTTGCTTTGGCCACTCCAGGGTGGCCACCCTTGGGTGGAGGTAGCAGGGCAGGGGCTGTTAGGGAGGGGGTTCTGTGACCTGTAGCAATTCTTACAGTGCTTACACCGGGGTGCCACAATGCTGTGTTGTGTGTCCCCAGCCCCAGACCAACAGCAGAACAATGTCCTCCATTCGTGGGTCACACACTGCCACCCCATCCCCAGCCCAGCCTCTCGAGATGGTTCCTCCACTAACCTGACTCTGCTTTCTCTCTTTTTGTGTCCTCAGTGCCTGTATGGCTGCTATGTCCATTCCTCCATCATCCCCACGTTTCACAGAAGGTGCTACTGGCTTCTGCAGGTAGGATGACAACGAGTTCTCTCTCTGGGGTCATCTGGTCAAACTGCTGCTGGGGGGGTCAGCATCCCATGTTTTAATGTCTGGGAGATTTTGTTTATCTGAAAGGGAAATGGGTCTTCTTAGTTGTATGTCTCTGTTTGGAGGGATTATATTTTTTTTCTAGCAATATGGAGCTGATGCCAGCTCATATGTGCTCTAAACATGGAGTTGTCTCAAGTGAGACTTTCTGGAGGTTTCCAGTTGTGTTCCATCCTGAAGCAAGGTAGGAGCCGGAGAAGGGAATGCTGCACAGGCATACTGTGGTGTGGGGGAGATATCAGCCCTGGGCTGTGCTTGACTTTGAGGAGAACCCTGGGGCTGTGTTTGAATTTGGGCTGAACCTTGGAGCTGGCCCTGCGGTGGAGCTGCTTTCCTCCAGTGAGTTGTTTAGTCTCCAGGGAGTATTTTGAAGTCAATGATTTTTCTTCTGGATGTTGTGGGAACAGCAAAGTCCCAGGAGGAGTCAAGCCAAATTTTCCTCTTATTTACACAGGGTTTGGACTGCTCCCCTAGGGCTGTGGGGGTGTGCAAAGGATCTCATGTGACTTGCCCGGGGGGGTGTTTGCTGACCCCACCTTTGAGGAGCTGTTCACATTCTTGACTGGCTACCATGGTGTACAAAGTGGAAGCAATTTGTTTTCTTTCATTATGAAATGGCACTTGACACATACTGTAAAAATATTGTTTTAAAGATTAAACTCCCATGGTCCTGAAAACAAACAAGTCTGAGGAAAGTGACATCTGTTTCTAGAAGCAAATGGAAAATAATTCCTGTTTCTCCCTGGTTTTTCAATTGCACTTCCATATTAAAAAAGAGTACACTGATGCTGTCACTGGTGCAGGACAGACCTCTCACAACCCACAGAGGATGATGCCCATGTCATGGACATAATCAAAGAAAACACACACCAGATGTCACCCTCCTCTGTGATACCTGTGTGTTCTCAGCTCCATTTGCATCTGTGGCATGTAAAAGCTGCCTGCAAGGAAAGAGGAGATGCTTGGCTGCAGTGGTGGGAGCAGCACTGCATCTCACAGAGGAGAGTTGTGGCTCCTCTGAAACTGCAGCATGACTGCACTGATCCTGTTTCCTTATGGGCTGCCAGGCTGTGCTTGTCCTCCTCGAGAGCTCCTGGCCTCATAGGTCATCTCTCCTCGTTTTTGAGCTTTGTATTACTTTTTCTTGTTGTGATGTGCTCCCTAGAGGTGCTGCTGGTCCTGGCTGCTGTGGCACTTAGCCAGCATCTCCCTGATGGGTTGCACTGCAGCACTGTAGGATCTCTGAGCTGTTCCCCAGAGTCTGGCTCCTCCACGTTCACAGGGTGTGCATCAATGTTTAGTCATTTTCTTTGCTCTGGTAATCACTTTTTGTCAAGAGGATGGGAAGTACATTTCTTAGAAGCCTATTTATAAAACGTACTGCAGGACGTCTCACTGTGGCTGTGGTAGACTGGTATTCCTCACCAAGGACACGCTGTGCCTTCACTGTGGGAGGAAGAGAGGGGTCTGTGATTCATGGCAGCATCTCCCAGGCACAAACGGGCATCCTTCAGTCATGCGCTCAAGGTTATGCAGCCAGCAGAAAGGAGCAGGCCAAGAATAGATGATGCTTTCCTATCGTCTGCAAAGTGTTTGTGTTCAGCTCCATGGTGAATTCAGGAGCAGTGACACCAGAGAGACAGAAGGTGTTTTGTGCGTCTCCTGCAGAAGGTTTCATTTCAACGGCTCTGGTAAATGAGTTTGATATTCAAAAATAGGTATAGCCAGGGCAATGTGTAACATTAACCTCCAGCAATATGTTTGGCTTTATAGTTCACAGAGCCACATGGGTGACTTTCCCTTTTTCGAGGAGACATTCAGCACCTTCCTGGGACTCTGTCTATGCTCTCTCTGTGCACTGTGAGTCAATGGGGAGTAAAACCAATTAGTCTGCAATGCTGTCTGTGTTTTATGGGATGATCTTCCTCCAAATTCTATTGTCAGGTTAGATATTGATTAAAAATCTGCACACAATTGTTTTTGATCTTTCTGCCTCACATTTTCAGCATAAAGGCCAGGACTCAAACCAGCCACAGGGACTCACAGCCTTTCTCATGCATTTACACAGTGCCGTAGCCATTAATTATGTGGTGATGTCTGACTTCTTACTTAAATATTTTGTGTTGTCATTTATGATTGACATGATGTGCCTGCTCCCTGCAGACTGGTCAGAGGGATGAGAAGTGAGAGCCAATCATCTGGAGCAGCATGATGCAGTTTTCTGGGTCTCTGCTAGAAGTTCTTGGGCTGCCACAGAGACCGTGGTGTTGGTGGCTGTGGCTGGAGTCTGCTGTGTGGGGCTTCCGGGGCTTCCACCTCCTCTCTCTTCTGAAGGGGTTTCACATTTTTAAGACATTTCAAGCTTTCTTGATAAAGGATTTTGAGTGCTGCCTTGCCCCAAAGACTTTTAATATTTGTAATAGGTAATAGGTTGTAATTTGTAATTTCTAATAGGTTGTAATTGCCAAGCCAGCATTGACACATTCCTGCCAGACACTGGCACTGGCAGCCTCTTGCATGGATGCTGTCCTGGACACTCACTCTTGGGCCTGAATGAAGGAAGCATGCCCAAGGTGATGGTTTCCTGTGTTTGGTGCTCATATTTTTCTTTTGATTATCTGATCTCTAGAAATAAGAGATCATGCTCTGAGTGACACAGGCAGAAAAGAAGATGAGTATGAGGACCCAGGTGGCCTCTTCACAGGTTGCTGGGGAAGATGGCTCAGTAGAACTTCATTTTTTATTGTTTTGCATTATCTGTTTGCTTCAGAGCAAATGCAGAGCCCTGGCTGTCCACAGCTCACTGAGCGTGCAGCAGAGCTGCTGAAACCTTTTTTGAGCTGTGGATGATGGCAGGTCCCAGCCTCCTGCAGAGGCTTTGGCACAGCTGTGACTCTGAGTGCGTTGGTTTGTCACCTGCCTGTCACTGGCAGGACTCAGGCTGCCCATGTTAAACCTTCAGCATAGTACCACATTTTGTGTCAGTGGAAAAAGAAGAAGAAAACCTCCTGTTTGTACTTGTACTGACTGATGGAGGAAAAGTGTGAATCCTCAGACACGGACAATTTTCAAACATGAGCAGGGAAATGCAGCGTTCCCTTCAGTGTGTTGGAAATTGGCACCCCGGGAACTGAAAATTAATCTGGCTGCAAGGCTTCTGGGTGGGCTGCTGCTTGCCAGGGTTACAGAGGCAGGCTTTGCCTTCACCCCTGGGCTGTGATGGGCCCCTTGCTCACTCCCACTCCTGTGCTGCACAGCTGGAGGTGCTGAGCTCATAGTGCTCAGTGTTCCACCTCTAGCAGGTACTGATGTCTCCTTCAGTGCTGGTGTTCAGGTGCTATGGGGATAGGAGGGAATACATATTTTAAAAGTGTTGCCCTTTTTCTTAATTAAGAAATACATGAACTGTGCTATAGGATCATGCTAAAAATTCGTAAATTTAAACCTCTTGGCCAGTAAACAAATTGAGACTAAGAAGCCTTGGAAAGAGATATGTCAGTAGAGAGCTGCTTCACATTGCACTGCTGCTCACTGAATGATTCAGAATTGGTGCAGAAGAGTGTCAGTGGCACTGTTCTGGCAGGTGAGCCAAGGAAGCAGAGTGGGATGCAGGCTGAGCTAGGCGGGCACAGGGACACACCAGAGCTCCACAGAGCCCTGTTGTAAATCCAGTGTTTGCAGTAATTGCTGAAATGTGATAATCCAGTTCTCTGGGAGCCTGGGGGAAAACCGCATTTCATCTTTATTGCTCACTTACAGGATGCTCCCAGCAGCCATGGCAGTCATGGAATACTTTTCTGTAGGGTAGAAAGTGGCAGGGGAAGGTCAGGGACATCAGCAGTCATGCCAGATATAATATCCAGGCAGGATATCTGTCACGGAAGGAGCAATGGGAGATGCTGAGGGGACACTGGTGGTGGGCAGTATTTGGGTTGTGGTCTTTAATTACTATTCCTGCAGTTCTGCATGCCTCAGCTGTGCCTTGCAGAATATGTGTAAACACTGATTGAATGTCAAAGGTTTTTGCAATATTCTCTCTTTACTCTGTTTTTTTTTCCTGAATTCTTCCTTCTGATACACTTGAATATTCAGCAGTTTGTTACTATGAATGGCTGCACTGATGCTTGATGCCCCCTGAGTGTGTTCCCTTCCTAAAATACATCTTGTCTGAAAGCTGTGGGCAGAAAGTATCGAGACCTAAAAATCATGTAAAATGTTCTACATGACATCTGTCACTGTCCTGCATAAATTTAGTGTTTTTTCTGTATTTTTTTGCCTTGGTTTTCCATTATGCCCTAAACAAGAGGAAGCCCTTCCCATTTCTTTTTGATAGCACCTTGTAAGAGTAGCATTTCCCTCTCTGATTGCTTGTGCTGCGCTGCATCAGCAGCATCTCCTGCATCCCTGCCTGGAGCAGCGACAGACAGCTTGAGGATTTGGGGCTTTTTCAACATAAATTGGAAGCATTACAATCTCATAAAATTTCTCAAGACTTTTGCTTAGTAATGGGTTTTTATTTTTCATTTGGGTGAAATAAAAGTGGCTGGGCAATAAAGCACAGAGGATGCTGTGCTGCACATGGGCACTTAGCTGGTCCTGTGTGTTGGGGGGTGGGATGTGAGCGAGGCCTTGGCACAATGAGCCTGTGCATTTTTGCTAACGGGATTAGAAACTGTTGCTGCTATGCTGGCACATTTTCCCAAAGTGTGTTTAGCCTGTGTGATGAAATTAAGTGATATAGAGGTACAGCTGAGCATGGTCTGTGGTACCAAACCACCACCAGTGTGGCTGCACGTATAAAGTACTGGAGTTTTTGCCAGATTTGTTTAGTTTGTAATATCTTCATCCTACCATGTGTCCCAGTTCCAGTAGCACTTTTTAAAAGTTTATTAGAAGGTGTGCCCAGTTTGTTAGAAGAGAAGGGGATGACACTTTTCAACCTCCCCTTTCTTTCCCCACCTTTGAATGTGTTACATCACTTTTTAAGAATGTTCAGTTTCCCCTAAATGCCAAAAAGACTACCTTCCTAATATTTAATCTAGTAGACTTCCTCTATACAGTCTGCAACTTGTCTAGAGTGATGCATGCGAGATGGCACAAATAAATCAGTATGTTGCTTCCATGAAAGATATTTTCCATGACAGAAATCTACAGTAGATAAAATTCATGCAGGATACAGGTGGGTGCTCACCGAGCAGACTTTTGCAGCAGCTGTGCTTTACCTGCCTCAATTCCTGTTCCCAGTGCCCTGCATGCATGTGGAGCTGTGCTGGAAAGGAGACTGTGTGTGGGGAGACCAAACAGCAGTTCCAGGAGAGCAGAATTGTCTTCTGTGTTTTTTTAGCTCTGAGCTGCAGCAGCAGAGGTGCTTTGGGTACCAGACGTTGGCAGGATGCAGCAGTCAGTCCTCCTGTGTTATCACTTGGCTTCACGATGCACAAGCATTTTCAGAGGATGAAGGAGTTGTGGATGCCCTTTTCATGCTTCCTTAACACGCCTCTGACTTGATCTCTCTGAAGGATGCTTTCTTCTTTCCCTCCTTTCATTTTCTCACTAGCTCTTCTGAGGGCACCGTGCTCGTTGCTGTGTCTCTGCTGCTGTACAGTCACTGGAACAGCTGTGTCTCAAGACTTCCCATCATGTTTTTCAGGGTTCATTAAAGATCTGAAATGCTCATGGAATTGGTAGAGCTGTGCAAAAACTATTGCTCAGTCCAACTGAAATTCCAAGGATTCTGTGAACTCTTTTGTAACAATTGTCCAGTTTCTTTTTTTTTTCTGTTGTTTTTTGGTTTTTGTTTTGTTTTGGTCACATGTCTAACATACTGACTCCTGAAAATAAATTTCAGAGAAACCATGTAAGAGGAGCAAAGAGTCCTGTGTCTCATGTCCCCAACCACCCTGTGGAGTGTCACAGGGGGCACAGCTTGTGTGCTTCTGGAGGAATGACAAACCCTGGGACCCTGTTTGTTGGGACAGCCATCCCAACATGCGACATGGCAAAAATAAATCAGTATGTTGCTTCCATGAAAGATATTTTCCATGACAAAAATCTACAGTAGATAACATTGAGGTCTGGCTTGGGCTGGACTGTGCCTGGTTCTGCCTGGGTCCCTATGAACCAGAGACTCTGCAGGATGGGTTAAGTGGGGCTCTGAGAGCAGCAGCAGCACGAACCCTCTGCTGATGTTGCAGTGAAGGGGAGGCAAAGAGGATTACAAATGAACTGGTGTGTCAAAGGCTGGAAACGTTTTAGCAGGAGTACTTTATCTTTTGTAATGTTTTTATAAATTATTTATTAACATACTTGCTGCATTTTCCTGAGAAATTGGGTGGAAGAGCAGAATGTATAGACGGCAGACTATATTCCAGAAGAAAGACGCCTGTGATTAAAAAACAATTTCCAACCCTTTCAAACACATAACTTTATTTTAGACAAGCAAGCTTCTATTTTTGTACTGCTCTCTACCATTTTAAAGAAAATCCCGGATTCGTTCCCTAGATATATGAGGAGACTGACGTTAATGCGAGCAAACTAAAAAGCAGTCAGAGTGCTTTAGTTGTTGCTTAAATAATCTGTTGTCATTTATAGAAGAGATGCATTTCCCAAACTGCTGGGGGATGTGCCTGGGTTGCTGATTGAGAGAACTTCTGGCAGGGGTAACAGAGGAAAGGCCAAAATATGTCCAGCTCCCACAGAAAGGGAGAGCAGGTTTTGTGCTTTCAGCTCTTGGTGGAAATGTTGCCCCGTTTGCCCTGGATGCTTGACCCTGGGGAGGGAAAGCATTTGCTCTGTCCCTCCCTGGGGGCTGCAGCCCTGTCATGCACCATGACATGGCTGGGGGGCAGCTACAGAGTGGCTTCTTGTGCCTCATCCAGCAGCTCAGCGTGAACAGGAGCCCCTCCTTACCCAAAATGAGTTTTGCCCCTGTGGCTGTGAAGGGACTCGGCAGCAGGGGTGGGTCGGGGGCTCCTGGGGACCCTGCAAGACTCCTGCTGTCAGTGGGGAACATCAACGTCTCTGCAGGGACACCAAGAAGTGACACGACTGGAAGCAGGATTACTTTTGCTTCAGCACCCACCCCTGTGTTCTCCTGGGAAGACCCCACAGAGTGAGGCTGTCATCCCTGTGATTCTGCTCTGGCTCAGGCCAGTGATGCTGTCACCGAGACATCCTCGTGGCAGGGATCGCAGCCATGCGGCAGCACAGCTCAGCTGGAAATGAAATCAAACCACAGGCTCCAAGACACTTATTAATATGCTCTGTATACTGAGGATTAGGCTTTTGGTGACACTTAAATTGAATTCTAATGCTATTTTGAAATATATAATATGCTGAATTTACTTCACCTCAGGTTTGAGTTAATGGTTTATTAAATTATGCACCTTGCAGTAGCGAAGCTGTTTCCTGGTGTAGGACACCGAGCCTTGCAGGAGCAATGCAGTGATTCTGCTGAGCTCATCCACATCCTCCCTGGTCAATTATTAGGTCTGCAGGTGTTGGTGAATGTATTATACTGTTGGCTGGAGTTTCATCCTCACTGGAGAGTTATAGCTGGGGCTTGAGTTGGGAATTCTGTATTGAAGCAAATTACAATTTGAGTTTAGAGATCTGGAGTTTGTTCTGGCGTGGGCAGCAGAAGACTTGGAGCAGATGCTGCCAAGGCTAAAGTCTCTCTTTCTAATGTGTGGTATTTTTTCCTTTAATACGCAGTGTTTTGGCCTGCAGTGAGTTACCCTTGTATTTTATCTGTTAAGGAACACTTTTGTAAGTGTTTTGGATAAATCACTTCCCAGGTGCCTGCAGGTTTGAATGCTCTTCTTTCTATCCTCTGCCTTTGTAAGCGTCTTCCTTATTACCCCGGTTGCTTTTATTCTCAAAATAATCTTTCATTTCTGAAGGAGTCTCTACTCCCTTTCTATCAAGTGGCTGCCTCAGCTGTCACTGACATCTGTGCTGCCTTGGGTTAATGAAGCTGTGATGCCTCTTGTGTCTCGCACTGCCTCAGTGGTGTGAAGTGAAGACTTTCCATCCCTGTCACCTCCTGCAGCTGCCACCTGCATCCTGCCACTTGATCCCACCTGGGATGCATCACTGCATCCCTCTCTCCACACCCATGGTGATGTCTTGGGTCAGACCGTGGTTGGGAAAGTGGCTGTTTGACCCATGAATGTACACGTGGTGCACTACCCTAGGTGAAAGGCAGTAAAGGTTGTTAAACAGAGCCCCAAGTTCATGGTCTGCACTATCAAATAATGTGCTCACCTCTAGGCTGTGGAAATGGTGTGTAAGGACCACAGCCTTAGTCCTCTGTGAGATCATGCAATGGTCTTTTTAGGGTATTAATGAAGGGGCAAAATCCAGAGGAGAAGGACCAACCTAAATGGCTTTTGCTTCTGAACAGGCAGAATTCCTAAGGGGATCACTTTCTGTGTCAAGGAAAAAGTGCACCATTTTTATCACGGTATGTTTTTTTCCATTAAATGTCAGTTTTGCCTCTGTTCCTCGTGCTGCTGTGGGGCATGTATCATACAGCTGTCTGCTGGCTCACGCTGCTCATTGGCCATGGGCAGCAAAGAAGGCATGACAGAGTGAAATAGAGGCTGAAGTTTTTTATCAGTTTAAGTCTCTGTAAAATCTCTCTTCTTTCCAGGAAAGTAGATTTCCCAATGATGTTACCAGACAAAATAAGTCTGTTGGATTCAGTGCATCTTGATATTGTTCCCCTTGTTGTATGGCAGGAAGGAGTGGCTGCTCCCAGATTTCTGAATGCTGAACACTGGTGGTTATTCCTCTCTATAACTTACACTTCAGTCACTTTCTTGTAGGCATTTTACAGTTTTCAAGACACAGTGCTGGTGTCTGAGTGTTCTGGGGTGCAAGGACCTTGTCAGGTTGGTTCAGCCAAGGATCTCAGAGTCTTTCAACCCCCACTGACCAGGACAGATGCACTGTGTATGGTTTTATAGTGTCCCCATACAGATATGTAATGACTTTCTGAAGCATACCAGTCAAATTTTGCTCATCTCATGCTTTTGCATTTCTTGGAGCTGTCCTGTTGGGAATTTGCTTTACACGCCTAGTGTAAAACTTTATAGGAAAAGGAATCCTCATGGAAAATTCACCCTCTCCTTGGCCTGCAGTGGAGAATGAAGCTACAACATCAGTTCTGCCATGAACAGTCTGAGAGGTGCAGATCCAGCCCCAGCTCCTCCTGCAGCTCTTGGCACTGGCAGAAAGAGCTCCAGTGTCAAAATCTGTTCTTCTTTTGGGTTTATTGAATGACAAATCCATCACAAAAATATGCAGAAAGAAAAATGAATGCAAGATCTCTGAAGGTCACTGGTTCCACGGAGATGTGACACAGCACACACACGTGTCCTGTAGCCATGTCCTCTTTTAATGAAAAAATACAGCAAATACATCCTGTAACCTGCTACCTGTGCAGTGCAGCACTCTGATAAACAGTAATTATAACTATTATGGGATGTCATCTCCTCTCTGCCATTTATTAACCTTTTCTTCAGTGCAATTTTCTTCTCAGGGGTCCAGGTAGCTCAATATCCAAGGAAGAACTGCTATGTGAGCATCTGGGCCACACAGCCACCAAGACCTGCTCAACTGCTGAAAGGTGCTCAATTTTAGACTTGTTTAAAGTTTATATTATAGTGACAAGTCCAGAAACCTCTGAGAGAAGAAGTTTTTTTCTGCATTCACCTTGTAGTTGTTGAGGGGAGAAGAAGTTAAAACCGTTGGGTGCTGGGATGCTGCTAAAAGAAGTTGACTAAAATTGCTTTTCTGTTTGTAATAGCATTTCAGATCTTAGAGCCTTTTCAAGCTCAAAGTGACCCAAAATCACTTGTACGGTGAGAAACATTGTCCTTCCAGGGAACTAGCTCCTCATTTTTGGGTTTTGTATAATCAAAAAGGAAATCCACTGCAGATTCAGAAAATAATGTGACCAAGTAAGTTCTGGAGGGGCAGCTCTGAATTTGGGTGAAGAGGCAGTGTAACGTTTAGGTTTTAACAACAATTTGCTGAAATTATGTGAATTCACATTGTCAGCTAAGAATATCAATTCCTTTAAAATGTCACCTTCTTCACAACTTCATGTGAAGCAGACCTAGGCATTGCCTTCAGGCGTGGCAAAGGGGAGATGCTGTGTCCCCCTCCCCATGATGTTCAGGCAGAGCATCCTTCCCCTGAGCTGCCCCAGTGCTGCAGGGACTGGGGCTGCAATTCCCACCCTCCCACTTGGGTTCCATGGGAGGAGGGAGAGGATGTGGAGTGGGCTTGATTAAAAAGTGCTTTTGCTTTTTCTTCTGAAGGATGTTTGCAGTAGAAACTGTACATGAAATTTATACTCCTCTCATATGATTCTGACTGGTTTTAGTGCACAAATTCTCAGAAGAAAATGTATTCAATAAAAATTTGATGTGGAACTATAGCTCAGCAGAATCTTTTTTAAGAAATCCAGCTCTGGGATATTTATTTTGTATCTAGTTTCAGTTTTAGTGCCTATTCCTCCTGCAGATGCCCTCGTTAGCCTGCTAACAGCTCATGAAGAGTTCAGCCCCTCTCCAGGGACTGTCCTGGGCATTCCTGCAGTGCCTGTGGGGAAGGTTTGAGGGGAAGCACAGCTGCTGCTGTTGGCTTTTTCCATAAGCAAATCCTGCTTTTTGTTCATGAGGAACACAGAGGGCCCAGGGCTCAGTCGAGCAAGGGGGGCTGAGCCTGAGGCAGGTAAAATGTTGCCAGGCTGGTGGACAATGATGTGGCAGACAAGAAAGTGGTGTGCTTGGTTTGTAACAAGTCTGCTGGGAAACAGTTTTAGCAGGAAAAGTGCCATAAATCTGGATTTATTCTCCTTTGATGCTCAGCTTGGAAAAGGAGGCAGTTTAGGGGAAGTAGGAAAAGAATCCAGGATGGCCAAAATGAAAATTGCAGGGTAGACCTGTGAGCCCCCTAAGCATTGCTTCTTTTGGGGGGAATAATGTCCCTTTGGGATGTATCAGGATGTGATCCCAGTATCTGGGGTGGGTTAGTGCTGGTGTGTAGGGGAGAAGAGGCAGAAATCTTTCTAGGCTTTGGAGCAGGTATAGTGATGAGTGAAATCCTCACTGGCCTCCTAATTTCCAACCCTTGTTCCAAAACATTCCTGTTTCTTTCCCAAAATTGCAAGTGAGCAGCACTTCCTGAGACAGGTATTTGTCCCACAGCCTGGTGCTGGGAGCGGTGTCCCAGGGCTGTGGTGCCCAAGGAGGCACAGAGTCACTCTTGAAACAGATACCCCAAGGATGAATCCTTTGCTCAGTGTTTCAGGGGCACCAGAAATATCTCAAACAGGTTTCTGGTCCACTGCCCCCTGAATCACCACCTCCTCAATGCATTTTAATGCAAAGCTGGAGCCTCAAGGCAACCAAGAGCTTTTTCCTGAGGTTTAGTGATAAACTTGTGTCTCTTGTGAGTGAGCAATCTGCTGCTTCACCACTTCTTTCAATTTAGAAGGGAGTACACTGAAGCTCTCTTGCAAAAACATTTATTGTATCAAGCAAAACTGGAGCGTTTGGGTTCTACTTCTCTCGTAAATCTTTTTTCTTTACTTCTACTGTTCTCATATCAGATTTTCATTGGAGAAATACTACCCAGAAGCATGGAAAATGGCATATGGCTCTATGAAATACATCCCCATCCTAGGATACACCATGTTTTTATTTTGTGACAGTCCAAGATTCAGTGCATGGCCTAAATATTGTGGCATCCTATTTTATTTTTGAATTGTTGGATGGACTAGACACTATAGCTCATGGACAACACTACCATTTTTTCCTGTGGTTTACCCTTTTTCTAGATTATTGTCTCTAAGTTTCAAAATGGAACAGGGTTTCTCTCTGGTTTATAAATTAGGACCATATTCCAGCAGCACCCAGTAGTGCTGCCATATTTTAGATGGTGTCAGGGTTTCTATTATAAACCTTATTTTTCAGAGGTTTAGAGCTGAGCCATAAAAATTGGCTGTGTGTATGTATAACAGCTGCAGCTCTTCCATGCAGAGGGGTACTCACATGTAGTTCCTGCAGGCAGAACAAACCACACTTCCTACATGGATTTATACACAGAGCTCTATGTAATTGTATTAAAACTTAGTGCAAGATCACGCTCAGTTTTTGTTTCAAAGTTAATTGCTTGGAAGTCAGGAAATGGCTCCCTTTGGCAGGGGTGTGGGAGAGTTGCTAGAAGGGTTCTAGGTTCCTGCAGTGCTGATCTGTTGGGGCAGGGACAGATTTCCTTGAACCAGAGCTGTGAGACAGGACACAGCCTTTCTCGAGGCTGACTATTGGATTTGCTGATGGTTTTTGCATACCTGGAGTGATTAGCTTACTCACCAAAGTATATCTGGGCCACACAATAAAAACTGGCCATAAATATCTCTGTTCTACCAAAAGAGACTCTGAGAACGGAATTGCAGCCAGGCTGTACCTCTGATAGTACCTACAAGCCTAACATGGCTGTGAGTGTGTGCCATCAGTGGTTTTCTTGTGTTGAGGGATGAGTAAGATACCAACAGCCTCCTTTGAACAGCCCTGCATAATACTCACACCTGCTGCAGTATAATTTGCTGCATTTCCACAAATAAGCTGGCTGGAGTGAAAACTCTCATCCCACAGTGCCCGGAGCTCCTGTCAGAGGAGACAGACTGGGGCTCTTTGTGGCCCAGCACCATTTACAGCCATCACACCACTGTGAGGGTGTCTTTCTACTGCAGCTCCAGCAGCCACCAGCACGAGGGTGCTTTGGGTTTGCAAACACCCAGATAATGAAGGACACAGATTCGAGCTGAATGTCAAAAAACAAAAAAACCCAGAAACCCACACACAGTCTGCAAGTCGTTGAGAACTCACTGCAGCTGATACGTCTTCCGTGACATTTTGGCTCTCATTGGCTTTCCATCTGCAGGAGTTTTATGTCAGTGTCAGACAGTCCTGTCTTTAAGCTCGTGTTTTTCTGTGTGATAAGGCATTTTGACCTTAAATGCTGTTGGTCCACGTTAATTCTCACCTCGAAATTCTGCCTGGTCAGATCTCTCAGGTGCTGTGGTGGAAAGCACAGCACGGGCTGGTTCTGCTGTAAAAGTTTCATTGAATTCCTGCCAGGAGCACGTTTTTATCCTCTCCTCCCCAGGTGCTCCACGGTATTTCCCATCTGAATTCAAGCCTGAGCAGCAGCATTGTGTTGGCTGTGTAAGATGTAAGGACAGGACCCGTGGCATCGTGGCCATGGGGCTGTTGTGCCACAGCTGACCCCTACTCCACCTCCCTTCAACGTGAACAGAGCTCAGCCACGTTCATGAACACACCTGCACAGCCTCGTTAATTAATATCATGTTTTACATTCCATTTTAATAAAGCCTTTTCATTACAGAGCTTGTTCCCATGGTAGGATAAATTGAAATTCTTTGCGAGAGCATTATAATTAAGCTGTAGTGCAATGGGTAGGGATGTGTGTTTGGGTACAAATTGAAAGAGAAGAAATTTAGGTTAATGGAGGAAATTCTTTACTGGGAAGAGGGATGCTGAGATGCTGGAACTGGTTGCTCAGGGAAGTAGTGGGTGCCCCAAATCTGGAGGTGTTCAAAGCCAGGTTGAACAGGGATTGGAACAACCTGGGATAGCTGACCCTGCCCATGGCAAGGGGGGGTTGGGACTGGCTGGTTTTTAAAGTGCTTGGACCCTTCCAACATTAACATTGTGTAATTCTGTGTGTCTTGCTTAGGAAGTGTCTGTCTCAAGTGTCTCAACAGCAGCAATACCAGCAGGTTCAGTGGTGCTCCTCTGCCTTGTGCCTCAGGGGACTTCTGCCCTGAGGTACTGTTTCAGCCTCAGGTCATATTTCACAGGCTGAAGAGATGGGAAACAACCTCTCCAAGGCAGCAGTTCCCCAGTTTTTGGCTCACTGGACAATTACAGCTCTCAGATGTGCCTGTGGTGGCTGGGGCAGCAACAGAAGCAGGTTTCAATGCTGAGGTGGTTCTGCAGGTGATTTATTTACCATAGGCTGGAGCTGGGGGCTGTTTCCAGGCGGGGTTGGAGCAGTGAGGGCTCTGCCACAGGGAACAATTTCGGGGTGTTTCTTCAGTTTAGTGTAAAATACCAAGAGTGGCAATACAGGAGGTGAAATACTTTGTTATTTTAGGTCTGTTGTGCCCTGCTCCTGCAGTTTGAAAATCAATACAACTGGTTGCATCCACAGCTGTTCATAATGAGGAGAGTTTCTTTGAAGAGTGCAAAGAAACAGGGGTTCACTGTGGGGTTAGAGCTTCTCTGTTCAAGAAATGCAGTTCAGCAAGAGGAGGCAACAAAGTTGTGTCAGAATTACTTGAGAATTTGGGAAGAGATTTTTATTTTCTCTTTGATAAAAACCAGGGTGTATAAAAAGAGAGGAAGCCTGCCCTGGAGGGGTGGATGAGTTCCTGCTGCCAGCCTCAGGGATGCTTATTTACGAGCTGTGCAGCAAGGAGATGGAAATGCTTCATTAGCAAGCAGCAGTGCATGCTAGCTGGAGAAGATCCTAATGGAGTGAACTAGGAGGGAAACATCTGTTGCTTTCTGTTTTGGTTTTAGTGCTCAATCTGGTGCTAATCCTGGCCTTTTGTGACCTTTTTATATGTCCTCTCATCCTAAATATGAGACATGTTTTGTTCATTAGCTGTGGATGTTTGTTGCACCTTTGAACAGAGTTCATCTCCACCCTTGTGGAGAGATTTGTTTCCTTCTTGTTTTCCTTCCTTCCCAAGACCTTGCAGGCAAAATGTTAGAGATGGAGGGAAAGGAGAGGCAGTAGAAGCCTGATCCAGTCAGAGAAAGGTGTGCATGGATATATAAGATGCAAAATGATGCCTTCTTCCACCATTTGTGTAATGATTTTATCATTAAAAAAATGACAGTTTACAACAGAAATTTTAAGTCTTGATGGTTTATACAAAATTAATGGCATGTTAAGGAAAAAGTATTTTTCACAGCTATATGTGTAAATAAATAGCTGGGTTTGGTACAAAGAGAGAGGTGACATGCAGAAATTTCCTTCCCAAATCCTAGTTTTTCCACCAACTGATATCATAGTGGCAGACACAGATCTGCTCCACTGCTCCATGAAACATGAGGAGCTCCCTTGTTAGTGGGGAGGGGGACAGGAGCTGGTGGATGCTCTCCAAGGAGTTCCCCTGTTTCCAGGGGAGGGGACAGGAACCAGTGGGTGGTCTCTGGCACAGGGAGCATCAATGCTGCAGGTCTGAGCTGCTCAGCACCAAGTTTGAATTTGCAGAGTTTTGTTCAAGGCTTAAAACACTTGCTCAGATTAATGACCAAAAATGTCAAATGTGTCCGCAGCTAATTATTCATTAGATGCGTAATTAGTGTGAGATGATCATGACATTTTACTGTTATTAATTTTTATACCCCAATAGGAATTAAATCAGGCTGCACTCACAGAACAGCAGTTGGAACTGGCACTGGAGATGCTGTTGTGGAGATGGAGGATGCTCCCACAGCACTGCCTGACTCTGAGGGAGAATTGGTGCTGCTGGGTTTCCTGAGATCAGTTCTTACCTTCCTTGTTGTCTCTCTGCTCTCAGTGGAGGTCTGCAGGATGCAGGCAGTCAGGCTGAGCCTCTGTAATACTAAGCCTAGTTGACTCCATTAAAGTAACCATAAACTCAAAAAAAAAGCAAAGCCAAATGTTTTGGGTTCTGTTCATCAGAGACTGGCGGGTTTCTGGCTTTGTTGTCTTTTAATACCCCAAGAACAGATGCAGGTTGACAAGTGGCATCAGCCAAGGGACTCAGCTTTATAAGTTTGTGTTGAAGCAGGCTTGGAAGTAGCCAGCCGAAATCTAATTTGTAGCCAAGTGGAATAAATTGGAACTGATAGTTATTCAATTAATGGCATGGGCAGCAAGGTGAGGTCTCCTCTCAAAACAGCAGAATAAGGTTTCTTGTCAGAGGGGTTTGGGAAAATGGGGCACAGCACCAGGTTTTCTATCAAATCCAGCCATTAATCATCTGAGTAACGGGAGGGAGATGTGATTGTTATAGGGAGGCTCAGCAAAACAATTGGAGTGAGCACTTCCCAAACTGGTGATGGAATCCAAGCCTGGGCCAGTGGACATGCCCTGGAGCCTACCTGGAGCTGAGGATTCCCTGGCATGCAGTGCCTCAGTCCTGCAGAAAGCAGCAGCAGGAGCCAGAGTGGGCTGTCCTGGGCTCCTTGCTCCTCCAGGCACCTGTGGCATCCTGGGCATGGAGACTCAACCTCTCCTGTCACTCACCTGCTAAAGCAGAGTTCCTGTCACATCTGAAGATGCTGTCTTGGCATGCTGAGAAGTTCAGTAAGAATGGGCAATTTGGGTGTCTTTTTAGTGCTTTTTGTGCATCTGGGGATGCAGAGTGGGGGGTTAACTCATGCATTCACCAGACTTCCTGCAAACTCCTGTGGTGTGATGGCTCAGATCTTGGGATAACTGCACAGACCTTTGGATAACTGCACAGTGATGAAACTGCCACAGTTGTCTCCACCACAAGCAGACCAAGAAATATAGAAAGGCTTTTTTGTCTTTAATCAAAAGAAAAATTTCTTCCTATGCAAATGATGTCTGCAATAATATCAGCATTGCCTCAGGTTTGCACAAGCTGAAATGAATGAAAGAGAAGCTGAGTTCATGGTTTTCAGCAGAATGGTTTTAACTTTTATCAGTTTAGTATATAAGTAGGAAAGAAAAACTCATTTTACTTGGAATAATGGAATTCTTTGGTTGCGTTTAAGGGTAGACCAAGCAAATAATTTAACTGAAAAGTTCATGTCAGTTGGAAGCTAACTGGATCCATGTGAACCATGGCTGTTGTAGTGGAGATGTGGGACCTGTGCTGGGCTCTGAGCAGCCTAAAGCAGCAGCAGGACACAAGAATGTGGTCAATCAGACTTGTTCAGGTTTTGGCACTGAAACTGTCTTGGCCACTGGGAATAGGTACAAGGAAAAATTTATGCAGATTAGCTCAGATATGGAGCTAATAGAACCACATAGATGAGGTCTAAACTATGAAATATTTCTCAGATTGTAATGCAAATACAGTCCAACATCTGTGGCTTTTCATTAAAAGCGGAGTTACAGGACCGAGATTTCACTCAGCAACACTAATTTGTGCCTGTGAAATTATTAACAATTTGATATTGTGGCTTTCTCATTATAAACTTCTGTGGGAAAGGGGAATTAATTTTTCTGTGCTGTTAGAAGTCAGAGGAGATCCCTCCCTTCCTGCGTAACTGGATCAGAAATTCCTCACGTACATGGGTTGACCCTTTCCCTCTGGGGAACACATTAATTGAAGCTGCACTCTCATTAAACTGGTGCTGCAGGAGAGGAGTGTAAAAATAATGCAGAATAGCAGTGGCAGGCCTGGAGGAATTTATAGGAACGTTAGGCAAGGAAGAGGGTAATACACCTACATCTAAAGGTGCTTTTAGATGGGGACTGCAAAGAGGAGGCTGCTGGTGGCAAATCTTCTCCACTTGTATGTAGGATGTTTTTCTGTAATCAGGACTATAAGGACAGTCATAGGATCTTCTTATTGCAGCAACATCTCAGCCAGCTCTAGGTATGCAAGCTCTTCATCATCCTGCTAGGAAGCAGAAGGTGCACCAGGATGAAGAGTGGCTCTCTCTCTGTGCCATACCTTCTGGTCCCTTTGGAGCCTATTACCATGAAGCACCTTGCCTGCTCCCCCTTCTCCCCCAGCAGTGCCAGCACAACCTGACAGCACACCAGGGATGGGTGGAACATAGAGCAGTTCTCCTTTTGCCACTGCATGGCAACCTGTTATCTTTGACTTAGATAAATGTCTGCTGACAGAGGGGTGTGAGTTCAGCTCACCAGACCCATCTGACAAACTCTACATGTTTCTGGCTGTTTTGGGTTCTGCTGATGAATGCTTCTCCCCACTTTCCCTACATCACACACAGAGCCAGCACCTCAAATGTTGTTTTCCTGCCATGGCAAGGGAAGAAGCAGGTGGTACAGGAGGGATGGGGCTTTGGGAGCTCACGGCTGCTCCCTCTTGTACACAGGTGATTTGCTGAAGCCAGCTTGCACGTCCTTTCCCCAAGCCATTTTCACTTAGTTTGGGATGCCCTACTGCTACTTATGTAAAAAAAATGTGCAACTCCATTGTGAAGAAAACATCTTACATAAATCGAGAGATGAGAAAAGATCCAAGAGAGCTTCCCTACTGCTGGTAGCTCATATCACCATGGCTGATGGCAGACACCCATAGAAAGGATGAGAGGTCTGGAGCATCTCTCTTATGATGTGAGACTTAGGAAGCTGGACCTGTTTAGTCTAGAGAAGAGAAGACTGGAGGGTATCACGTTAATGAGAATAAATGTCTCAATAGTGGATGTCAAAGAATGGTGCTAGACTGCTTTCAGTGGTGCCCAGTGACAGGACTAATGAGTAATGGCCATAAACTAAACCACAAGAAGTTCTGCCTCAACATGTGGAAGGACTTCTTTTCATGGAGGGTGGCAGAGCACTGGAGCAGCTTCCCAGGGAGGGTGTGGAGTCTCTCTGGAGACATTCCAAACCCACCTGGATGCTTTCCTGTGTCACCTGCTCCAAGTGACCCTGCCTTGGCAGGGGGGTTGGATGGGATGATCTCCAGAGGACACTTCCAACCTCAGCTATTGTGTGATTGAGTCCGAGATTTACAAGTTGGACAAGACCTGTGTTCTCAACAGTGCTCCATCCTACCAGTCTGAAGCAGTAATGATGAATGGTTCTCTTTGGCAGTGCAGTATTGATGGGGCAATTCACTCTGTCATGGTTATGCTCACACAAAAGCTCAGGAGAGCTCCAAGTGTTCTCTCTTTAATATTGCATTGATGGCCTGATGGTTTCTTGCTGACAAAACTGCCACAGTTCTTAATATCAACCTGTCTGCATTCATCAGACGCAAAGGTTTTCCATCCTGTTGGGCTCCAGAATAGCATTAGATGGCAAATGGAGAAAGTGTAGGATGCCAGTATGATAATTTTTTAATCTAATCCCCCGTACCAGGGAGTCGTTGGTGCTCTGATGACTGGGAGTTGTGATGGAAAGTGGAGAAATGCTGAATGTCATTTTAGTGACGCATGTGGAAATGTAATTTTCAATATTCTGCTTGTGTCCAGCTGCAGTGCTTGAAAAAACCCTCACAGCCTGCACAGATCTTCTGCCCAGGTCTTTCATGGACCCTGGGGTCAGCACACTTTAGGAACATGGGGCAGTCCTTGGAAGGAGCCTCAGGTCCCATTGAGCATCCATTGCATGGGTCAAAGGTGGAGAATATCCATGGTGTGCTCTGCCACCCCTCAGGAGTTACTGTCTGCTCCGTGTAGAGACTGTCCTGTCACTCATCCTGTCACAGCAATGCTGTGTGTCACTGCCAGTGCCCAGGTGTGACATTCCTGCCTCCCACACAGGCCTGTCCTGCTGCACCCTCAGGCTGGGAGAGGATTAAGCATTTGACTTGGAGCCATGGTCTTCTTTGATGTAAACATCAACCCCATGTGCAAGGATTTCTGGCTGTGGCTTCCAGTAGGCACTGGTGGATCTTGCCACTTCCTTGCTAATGGTAGCTTATCAGTTTGTCACAGCAGTTCTGGCAGCATCCCTTTGAGGTTGCTTGGAGTAGTATTCAATATTTTATCAATCATCTGAAAGGAATTATAAAATCATTACCTGCAAGTATCATCACCTCTTTGATTTGTGAAGTTTTGCAGGGTAATAAATATTGATGAACATTGGTCACAGAAATTAATCCGAACATGGTGATTAGAGATGGGTAGAGCTGTCAGCACATGTTTGAGTTGAAAAGCCAGCTTTTGCATAAAAAGAAGGTGAGAGAAGAAGGCTTGCAGAGTAATGAATGTCCAGATCTGGGGACATGGGGACAGTGTTCTGTTCTGTGATGAGCTGTGTTAGCGTGCAGCCAGCTGTGGTACTTTTGCTTTAAAGAGTGGAAATGGCAGAGATTTAGAGGAGAGATTCTGGTGAGAGGACAAAGCAGCTCAGAGAGGCAGCCACACAGTGATTTGGTCACAGCCTATTAACTGCACTTGCATTG
Source organism: Thryothorus ludovicianus (assembly GCA_013397245.1). Lineage (NCBI taxonomy): Eukaryota > Metazoa > Chordata > Aves > Passeriformes > Certhiidae > Thryothorus > Thryothorus ludovicianus. The sequence continues at coordinate 241,506 of VZTB01017785.1, read as the reverse complement.
AGGCAGTTGCAGCAGATAAAAGCTCAACAAGAGACAGACCTCACACTGCCCAAGTCAGCAAAATGAAAACTCACACATGTGTTTGCTGTGTGAATGGTGAATGTCGTTACCAAGTGAGTGAGAGCTATTCTGGGATTGTCCCTCTGGAATGTGCCGTGTGTCCTGCTCAGCCAGGGTCCCTGCTGAGGGCTGGAATACACCATTTGTGTCACTGTGCTGGGCAACAGGATTGGTGTGAGCACTGCTATTCCCTGGCCCTTAAAAGCTAGAAAAACAGGAAAAAAAAAGAAGTTTGCAGGATGAGCACTGCAGCTCTTAGAACCTGCAGGTCTGCAGGGCCTCCGCCCAAAGATCCTGCATGGCAGGAGGGGCCTTTGTGAAAGAAGGAAAACTGCTGGAATTGCACATGTGGGATGCTGGTGGAGGTGGGGGTGGGTTTGAGGCAGCTGTGCTGGTGACCCTGCCAGTCCTGGCATCAGGGAATCCAGGAGATGGAAGCCTCTGTCTGGAGGATGCTGCAAGGGCAGGGCTGCTGTGGTGGTTCCAGGCTCAGTGGGGTAGGGGCCAGATTTGGGAAGCAGAGACTTGGGACTGCCAGTCAGCAGGCAGGACAGTCACTCTGTCATGAAGAGGGGGGAAGCAGGGCTGAGAGGATATTTATGTGTGAAAGGCTGTCAAGGCTAGAAAGATGAAAATCTGTTGTGCTCTCCCAGGGCTCCTAACTTTCTCCCCTCCAGGCAGCTGGCAGGATTTCTCTAAATATTTGAGACGGTAAAGGGCTTAAACTGGATTACTCCTGGACATGAGCAATTATAATTGTAAATGCACCATTATCTGAGCACTCTCCTGATGCTATTTTGGCACTGATGTGTGACACAGTGACAGGGAGGGTATGAGGGTCAAGTGCAAGGTAAGGAGAGCCCTTCCCTGGGACCTTGCTGGCTGGTTTGCAGCAGATCCAACCTCCCAGCAGACATCCCTTGCAAGGCCTCTCGTTCTCCTTGTCCCAGATTTGCAGGAAGAGCTCCCAGATGCCTCAGGCTTCAACAACTTCATTGAGTAGCAACTGTATTTATTAAATGGCTAAATATCCATTAGGAACAAGGATAAAGCCAGTGCATTTTGCTGTGCATGAATTTCAGCTGGAGCTTTCTGGACCTGAATATAGTTCTAAAAAGTCTTGGATGGCTTTTTGGACCAAAGCTCACTGTTCTGTTCCTTTGTGATGGATCTCAGAAAACTCTGAGGGTGGTGGTCCAAGGGCTATTCCAGGTGGAAGGAACACAGGGCAGATGTGGCTGCACAGACAGACACATGCAGACAGTTTCTGGGGAGGAGCATGGCAGATTGAGCTGTGAATCAAAAGCAGAAGGAAACTGCAAGACCCAGCGTGGTGCCCCTCTCTCTAGAGGGGAACACACTGGCAGAGGAGGCAGCCCTCAGCTGAGCCTGTCACAGGCAGGGACAGGGGCCTGGGCTGGGGCTGGGGCTGCCAGCATGGGAGGACACTGTGCCTGTGGAGCCTGGTGTCAGCCCCAAGGCAGGGTTGAGGGGCTGAGCAGGGCACGTGCTCCAGAAGCACTTTATGGTTTAGTATTTGAAGGGGATTGGGTATTAAAAAAACCCGATGTTTTTAAAAACATTTGTATTTCCTTGATGAATTTAACTGGTCTGAGGGATTAACAATGTATTGTTAATTTGGAAATCAGTCTGTTGGGGACAAAGAAAGATCCTTGATCATGGCAGCAAAGGGAGTGCTGTAGGGAGGTATGCCACACAATATCATCCCCCTTCCTGGAGCCAAGAGGTCAGGAATTTACCTCCTGCCTGGCTTCCAGAGAGGTCCCCGTGTTCCTGTCATGTGGAGGAGAACAGATCAGAGGATGTTCAGTGGGAGCTTGGGAGACTGGTGATGTAGGAGCCCCTTAAATGAAGTGTTTGCATGTTGTGGTGTGGGAAGCAGGCAGCCAGTAATCACCTCCCATGCACTCAGCATCCTCAGCATCTCTCCAGCCCCTGGGAAAACAGCTGCCTTCCATTTCCAGCTGTACCAGCCATGCATCTTCCACGTTCCCTGCCTGAAAAGCCAAGAAAAGGATTACATGTGTGAGCATGGAGCATGTCAGGAGAGACCATCTACTTATCTGGAAAGCTGATACAATTTTTGCTATGACTTCTGTTGGGGAAATGAGGTCAGAGTTAGCCTTGTGATGAAATAGCTTTCAGGACCATGTGAGGCTTAATTGCAGATCTGTAATTAGCAAACCAGCATTGCTTATTCCTCAGCAAAGGGTGTCACTGGTGGGCAGCACAGCAGGAGAGCAGCAACGTGGTGCCACCAGTATTTAGGTTAATGCTCAGCACACGTGCAAGATAGAGTTCCCTTCACAGGAAGGGTTGATGGGAACAAAGACAAGGCATCTTCAGCATGTCCCTTGAATATCTGCTGATCTCTGGTGCCTTGCTGGGTGTTTGAAAATGGTTTGAAGTTAAGGTGTCGATAAAAGGAAAGCTTCATAAAACAATGCCAACAAAAATAAATGAAATCCTTTTATCTGATTCCTCGCTGGTCCCCTGAGGTTCATGAAACATGGGATGGGGGGACTGCAAGGTCATCTGCAGAGTAAGCTGGAAAGGCTTTTTTTCTCTCTGCATGAGCAGCTAACTGGAGCATGCCAGAGAGTGTTTACGGCAGGATTTTGGCTTCACAATGGATTAAAAGATTTTAAAATCCATCTGCAGAATATCTTGAACTTTAGGGTTGTTGTGTGCTCAAAATAACATTAGTCCTTTGATGTTTGATGTGCTGGAAGCCTGGAGGGGAATCAAAGGGTTTGAAATGGTGGGAGAAGGGGAGATAGAGGAGGCAAAGTTTGCTCTGTCTCTGCACAGAGCTCTTGCTCCATCTTTTCAGGGATTCATTTGAATTTGGGAAGCCTCTTTTTAAATTCATACTTCAGCTGATTCTCATAATTATTTAGAAATATCATCAGAATTCATTCCAAAATCCCAAATGCACCGTTGCCTGGAAAAGTTAAGTAGTGGCTAAGAGTGTGAGTCAGCATCTCCCAAAGGCTCAGGGTCCTGCTGCCATGGGTGCATCTCGCTGAGGTGACCCTGGGGTGTGGAGGTGTCTGGCACTGTCACCCACACCCACTCCAGGGTGAGTCCACCCCAGCCAGCAGCTCTGGCAGGAGCACAGAGCTGGGCAGACTGGCCTGAGACAAATAATTTTTAGTTGCCTCAAGGAAGGAATTGACTTCCCTTTAGTGAGAATCATGTGAAAATTCTGCTTAACACATGCAGGTGATGGGCTCCCACCAGCACAGGCTCTGCCACTGGTTTTGGTTTATGCCACTGTCCAGTTCAGAGCATTAATTTTCAATCCAACAAGACTGAACTGTCTGAGCCTCCTCCTGCCCCTCCAAGCAGGTGCTGAAGAAAGCTCTGCTGACACAGGGAATGCCATCACAGTGATGCATGAATTGTCAAAGAAATTTATCTTCTCTTAGTCTCCACTTCCTCTGTTTGTTTTCCTTAAAGCAAATGGCAAGTCTTGATTTTCTTTGATGTGCAGCCAGTAAGGCCTGGAGGACTCTGACCCTTCCAGCAGAACATCCCTGAGCTTTCCCATGTCTCCGTGAACAGGCAGAAACCTCTGAGCGTGTTGTTATGGCAGATTATTACCCTGTCATTTTCATTTAAGTCTCATTGCTACAAAGAAGCTTTCAGAAGCTCCTCGGAGCTGGTGGCAATGGCAGGCAGTATTTGGTATGTGTGGTGGCCATTTCAGACAGGTTTGTCACTATTTTTAGGTAGTTTTTATAGGAAGTAATCCAGTTAATGGCAGAATCTGAATTTTACCAGTCACAGATAATTTTTTCTCTCTGCGCTTTTTCCATTTTTGTGAGGGTTTGCTGCATCCTTGCACAAGTTTTCAGTGGGGTAGCAAGAAGAAAATCCAGGATGTGGGACCACCTGTAATCTCTGGTGGAATAGCAGCATTCAGTATTGCTTCATATTGTACAGCCAGGGCAGAAAATGCAGGGAGGACCATTTTTACTGAGTAGGAATACCAAAGTTGGATGTGTCATTGTAGAAAGTGAGATCAGAAGAGGCAACTATAATTGAAATTTGCTGTATAGAAAAATATTGGTACTCTGAGGAGGAATTGAGGGTCAAAACAGATGGTTTGCCAAGCCTCTGCAAATTGCACTCTATTGACTCTGTTGCTTAACTTTATTTCTAAGTTAATTTTGTAGAAACAAGTCTCTTAATGTTCACGTGTTTGCACCACTGTTGTAAGGAATATGTCTTTAAAATTGCAGGCAATGTTATGGTAAAATACATTATTACAATGTGCACAGGGAAATTACACTAATATAAACATTTATGTTAGGGTGCAATTGTTGAAATTTCAGCAAGTCATTCCAGTTTAGTGCCCAACCTGTAACATGAAACACTTCTCTGGTCACAGCTCTTTCTTGCTTATGGGACCAATAAATGAATTCACATTTGCAAGTTAGATAAACCCTTTGAATGTATTATTGATGCAAACAAATGAGGATTGGGGCACTAGACAATACCTAATGAAGCTGACTCGACACAGGCTGTTCCTGCTGAAGGGTGCCACGGCTCAGAGCAGGAAGAGTGGTGCCTGTTTCATCCCATAATTATCCTGTGGCTGATGCTCACTTTGTGTGTTCCTCGGCCAGGCATAAAGCTGAGGGCATCGTGATAAGGAATTAATTGCTGGGGATCCACTGGCAGCAATTAAAGAGAGCTCACAATCAGCTGATGGTTTGTGACTCTATCTGCACTTTGATCTCCTTGTAGACTCAGGGTGTTGACTCTCCCAATTATTTTCTCTGGTAAATATTGCTAATCAGAAGGCCTTTTAGAAAAGTTTGCCCCTTTTCTGGAGCTGGTTGCTTTTTTAAGCTGCAGGCCCAAATTGGTGCTAAATAACCTTTAGTTAAGCCCTGCTCTGTAAAGATGAATTGAAAATGAAGTGTGCAGCATTGAGTCAAACACCAGTGGAAAAGCTGCAGCAGGACATGATGGGAAGCACCTTTAACCTGCTGAGGAGCTGAACATTTCCCTTCTTGACAAGAGAAAACCTGGAAGCCAGAGGTTGCTCTCCCTTTGTGCTGAGGAGGAAGGCATTCCCAGCTGAGGACTCAGTACAGGAAACAGATCAGATGCTTGGCACTGCAGTGTGGGGTGAAGCTGCTACAGGTGCTTCAGCACTTCCTGGTACAGCTCATCAGGTGCAGGATGGAAAGGATGCTTGGATTAGCATTTTAGAGTTGCTCATTACCAGTACTCGCCCTGTTACAATGAGTTTCCATTTACATTTTTTACCAAAAGGCAACTGTGAAAAAGCCCTTGGACTAAACTCTCTCTGTGGGGGGTAAAGCAACCTCCAGTAGATTTTAATGGGTTCTTGTCAAATTACTGAAGAAATAAATCCAAGTGCTCTTGGAGAATGAATGTTTCTTGTTAAACTCTCCAAAAAAGAATAGGATTGATTTGGAAATGTCACTTGTGATTTAAAAGCTTGAAGGTGAGAACGTCAAGATGTAATTAGCAGTAGCTGATTTTTCTTCTATTTACTCCTTGTGGTCTGTGTGAAAATGTGATGCCCCAAATGATTACTCCCACACACAGCACTGACCCTGTCCTTGCTGAGGAACTGAGACTGTGCAGCCAGGAGAGAGGGGTCATGCTGTGCCAGTTTCCAATTTTAGGAAATAGGAGTGTGAAATACCACTGTCATTCCCACGCCAGAGCTGGGGACAGCAGTCTCCAAAAGTGAGCGAGGTGTCTTTGATGGAGAAGCCCTGAAGGAGAGGAATGCTGAGTGTGTTTCCCTGTCTGATGAAGGTGAGCAGATATGTGATGGCCCCTTTGCTCAGAATCCCTGGGACAGGGGATGGGGCTTTGCACACTGCTGTGGTTTTGGATCCTCCCTCTCAGTTTTGCCTTCTCAGCCATGCTTTGAGCATTGACCTTCTGCTTTCCTGGGCATTTTCTTTCTGGGGAGAATGCACATGTTATTGTTCCTTGCTGTATTAGCATTTGTCAGTGTAGTTGGTGCTTTCCAAAATTAGATGTGCTACAATAAAAAGTCCAGAGTTACTGTCCTGATTTGAAAAGATTTTTAAAGAAATCTTCTGCCATTGGAAGGCAATCTTGCAGCAATTAATTATAAAATTACATTTCAGGTGAACAGTGCTCATCGGTTTAGAGATTAATTCTTCTGGAAATACCATCTTTCATCACACTAGGTATTACTTTTGAAATAAACTCCTCTTTTTCTCAAAAATAGAATGTGAGCCTATAAATAGAAATCATATTGTGAATTCCAGATTTAAACTGAAATCACTGGTATAAAGTACTCAAGATACAGTCTTTGAAAAATGTCTGATTGTGATAATCCCACGGTGCTCGAATTATATTGTGCAGCCCAAGGTTTGAAAAGACCCAGGCTCTCCTTTTTTCAGCTGCAGTAAGTGCAGCCATTGATCAGGCTCACAGGTCCATTCTCTGTCCCTGTGCCCTGATGATGTGCATTTCTTCCGCTCCCATTATCTTTGTTGAATTTGAATAAGATTCAATTTCCTGACATAGAAAGCTCTTTGCGCCTCACAAATTGTTATCCTTACTTGTAAAAGAGGACACGTTCATTCAGTCCTGGGCAGCTGGACAAAGGGACAAGCCAAGGGTGCCACCCTGTTGTTGGAGAAGGCAGATGAGGTGTGCTGGGTGCCTGGCAGTTCATCTGCACATGTCCAGCTGTGGCTGCTCCTGGAACTCCTGCAGTGATGTCTGGAGTGTGCTGGAGGGCTCTGCTGAGGTCAGGGGACAGAAGGGGGTGCCTGCATGTGGTGCACAAACACAGCTTGGATCTCTGGGTGGGCTAAGGAACACCTGCACTGGGCATTCCTTGTGTCTGGAGTAAGAGGTCCCAGGCTTCCTGTACTTCATCTCAATGATTCCACCTCAATTTCCATTTCTGTTGTGACACTGTGAATGTGTGTGAATCCCACTATAAGTATTTATGGCAGCTGAGATCAAGGAAGTGTTGGTTACTGTTCCTGGAGCAGAAGGGAGAAACTTCTCAGTTTTGCTGCTGCTACCAGAGCCTGATCCCTACCTGTGGCTCCTTACCTGACGAACTTGTGCTGACAGACAGAGTCAGGTACAGCCAGAGCAAGGAAAAAGGGCAGTGAAGAAGGCAGCCCTGGGCTGACAGCTGCAGCACAGGCATCGCTGGAGCTGGAACTGGGGAGGCAGCATGATGCAGGCTCCTGCTTGCTCGAGCTGTGGGCCCTCAGTGCCAGCCCTTCAGTGCCAAACTGGAGAGATTCCTAGAAACCACTTCTCAGTTTGAATTCTTTTTTTTTTTAAAGGGAAAACCCCATCTTGAAACATGTGAGAGTGACAGTAAGCTGCGGCAGGGAGAATGCTGATGTTCCTCTGATGGGAGCAATGCAGCATATGGGCAGCACAAGGCTCAGTGCACCTGCAGGGAGCAGACAGTAATATTAATGCTTTCTACGTCTGCCGAGGCAATTGCTGGAAAAATCCTTCCAGGAGTCCTTGCTTATTGGCAGGGCAAGGAGGATTTTTGGAGCAGGAGGGTGCTGTGCTTGGCAGCATGCCCCCACCCGTGTGCCCGCAGGTGCTGCCTTCCCTGGGCAGCAGTGCTGTGCCTCACCTGTGCTTGGCCCTCGGTGCTGGCACTGCAGCACTGGGGACACTGCTGGGGACAGTGTCACCCCACACAGCAGATCCTAGCAGCCAGGCTGTGCTGTGTCACACCAGCCCTGTGCACTGCTCTGCGTGCCCTTTTCCCTGCAGTGCTGCACAGGAGTCAAGGGTGCATCTGTGCTGTAACCAGCAGCTTTTTTTGCACAGCAGAGCTACAGATCACATGGAAGAGGCTCTGGGCAGGGGCAGGATAAGCTTTAGGACAATCTTTGCTGCAGATTCTTGCATCCCCTCATCCCAGTGGCATGTCACCCTGCTGTCTCCTTCCTGGGCCTGGCAGCTTCCTGTGAAGGCTCTGAGACTGTCCTTGCAGAGTCCTTCATCCATCCACCAGTGTTTTTCTGGTGCTGCTCTGGTGACACAATGAGCCTTTGTCAAGGAGTAAATCAGTTCAGAGGAGGAATGGCTTGACCCAGGGGATCAGCAGTGACTGATGCTGCCTGGGGCAGAGCAGGGGGTGCCCAGAGGTTCCAAACAGGGCTGGCATTTCCAGAATCCCAACACTGGCCAGTTTTGCACTGCCACAGCAGGGAAACAAGCAGTCAGTGCAGGAAGAGGATGGGAGTCTGGGAATTGCTGCAGCCTTTTCCTGCTAAATACACGTTGAAATGATTAACCAAGAGAAGCATCTTCAGTTCCCCTGGATAAAGCTAGGCTTCTCTGTTTCCCAGCTGCTAACATCTGGTTTTCCTCTGGTGTCCTTGCAGCCACTGAGATCTCAGGAGCAGCTGCAGAAATGATGTTGCAAAGAGGAACCAGGTCTGCCACAGCTACAGAGGCCATAAACTCTTGGTGCTTGCCTTCTTAGTTTCTGCTGCCTTAGCCATTTTTAAGAGAAGTCTACATTAGTTGGTCACTGTTCAGTATATTTTATGGTATTTTGCCCTGCTTTGAGTGTGTAACGTTACTAAGCTGTTTAATTCAGCGCTTTCCCTGTGTAGCTGGGTGACATAACTCAATCTGACTTCAGCTTCTGTAGCAGCAGAGTGAAAAAGGGGACCCCAGGTTGGGGAAACTTGATCTTTGGTTGGTACCATGGAACTGCCAGGTTTCCTCAGCTGCTCTGACATGTGCTGTAGCAAACCTGAGGCTTGGCCTTTTCCAGCTCCTTTCTGGTACCCAACCTGTGCTCACCTGAAGAACAGCTTGGAGTGTGCCAGGTGTTTGTTCCTCTGGTCTGTTCTCGCCTTGTCAGTTGCCTTTAATATCTTTATTTTTTACTCCTCTCCATGACAAGCAATGAAGCCTCTTCAAGAGTGCGAATCACTGACTGTGTTGCATCCACGTTGTGCCAGTATATTTAGCAAGGAAAGGATTTTTTACTCGCCCACCTCTGTATTCTCAGGTGTTTCCAACCCTTGGGTTAAAGGCACAAATGTGTACAGACGAATGTATGCAGATTATCCATGAATGATTCCCAGTGCCAATGGCTCCCAGTTGGGAAGACACTGGTGACACTGCTGTTCCTGAGCTGTACAGAGGTTACCACGTGTTGAGTGTTGACAAAATCTGCCCTAGTTGCAGCTCAGAGCTCAAGTTTGAAGCCAAAGCCCTTTATGGTATTGCTCAAAGCAGAAATTCAATTCTGCTGGTTCCTGTAAGGCCCTGTAGGACAGACCTGCCTCTTGTGTGGGATCCCCTGAGAAGAGGGGCAGTGGTGTGATGAAGCAGGAGGGTCAGAGTGCCACATCCCACAGCAGCAGCCTGTCCCCTCCAGTTCTGGTGGGCAGAGTTGCAGTGATGGCTCTTGCCAAAGTGTTCCCCTGCCCCATTGGAGGCTCTGCATCACATCCCCTCCCTTGCAATGCCTTGGTGTTTGAAGAGGGAGTATGAGGCTGCCCTGATTAAAATTTAATGAGGCTTGGTATTATTGAGGGCCCTTTAGTGTCATTTCTGCACTCACTGGCAAATAAATACATCAGCTGGCGGTATGGGGGCGAGCCCTGTCCCTGCCAGCTGCCCAAGTGGCCGTGGGGCAGCTTCTGCTGGAGATGATGGGCTGAGGAGAGAGCAGCTCGGGGCAAGGTGGGCAGCTGGGCGCCCGTTCTTATTCTCTCCAGCAGCTGCTGGAGCAGTGGTTTCCCTTTTATTTGTTATTTGCATACTTTACCCATTGGAATTGAATTTGTGCCCATTAAAACTAAATTGGTGCTGCCTGGAATTCTAAATAGGCTCTGGCAGAGCAGCCCATTAACTCTATCAGAGCAGGTTCTGCAGATGCCTCCTCCACAGGAGCACAATGTGACTGGGAACCACTGCAAAACGTGGATTGTTTGCAAGTTCCCAGGGATAATTGGAGTGCTGATATTAGAGTCAGTGTATTAAAATTTTGAAAGTCATCACCATGGCTCAGAGTTGGGCTTAACTTGCTCTGCTTCAACAAAAGGTGTGGTGCAAATGTCTCATCAAATAGTTTTGCAATTCCTTGGGCTTAATACTGTCTTATTACCATGACCTCTGTGCCCCTGGTCCCTTGTGTGAGCCTCTGGCTCTGCTCTGGCAAGCCCACTGGCACCTTCTGGGGTTGCTCTGCTCCATCCCTGGCAGGTACACTGGCACTGGCACCTCTGATCCCAGCCATTTCTTCCTCATCCTCCCAATGGCCCTTTTGCCCTTTGGGGGGTTCCTGTTGATGGGCCTAAGAATTTGGCTGTTTTGATTCTGGGTGTGGAACCCTCTTGGCAGGGACCTCAGGAGCAGCCCTGGACCCTTGCCTCCTCAAGGATTGCTTTGTGCTTTCTTCCCAGCCCTCATCCCCATCCCATGCACTGGGTCAGTCTCAGCCCTTTCCTGGAAGAAGTTCAGGACTCAGGTAACCTTGCTGGCAGCATGGCTTGCCCAGCAGGTCTGGGAGTAAATGGACTTTGTGTTGGACTTGCTATTAAAATAATCTCTGTTGTTTGGTAGTCTCGAATGATAAAAGAGAAAATACTCCTGAGCAAAATGGTGCATCTTGTTTACACATAGAGGAATTCAATGTAAAGCTTATATTTTGCAGGGAAAAAAGCCCCAACATGTTCAACCAGCCAGAGATTCTACAGCAGTTTATGAGACCAGGCTTGCCTGCTTGGTCCTGGTTCCAGCCAGGATCCTCAAATTCTGTTGAATTATGCATTGGATATCTTAAATGATTATGAAATAAATGAATCACACAGTGTTAGGCACTTCTCAGCACTTTTTGCTCAAGACACTTCCTCGGCATGCCTCCATCAGACCCTTGGGTTCAGTTTATTTTGCTTGTCTGCGTGTGTGGGTCTGTGCAGGATAAAACAGCCAAGAAACTTCCTCATTTGAGCCCAGGGAGATGGGTTAGCACTGCACAGACACAGACATCCTTTTTAGTTTTTTTCCTTCTGGAGCCACATCTGTTCCTGGGTGTCCATGGAGGCTTTGGGGCTTTCCAGGCCAAGGGATTTCTCTCAAATGTGGCACAGTGCCATTGCAGCCCCTCTGTGCCAGTGTCCCTCCCAAGGGGGGATGACCCACCATCACCTCAGGTGACCAGTCTCCATCTCGTGGTCCTTCCTTATGTAATAATAAACCCCACACTACAGACACTGCTCTGCAGTCAATAAATTCAGCTGCCCTGCTCTGCTGAGCCCAAGCACAACCTGCCCTGTGCCCTGGAGGGGGAGAGGCTGGGAAACAGCACCACAGCTCAGAGCAGCCCAAAGCAAAATTTCTTCAAGAATTTGATATAAAGTGGCCAATCCGACTCCTTTGTAATTGCTTCGAATCCAATTAATGCTGCCTGAGTAGATGTTAGGAATTATAAAAAGGAATCCAAGTCTGAGCTTGTCACCTAAACTACGATAATATTCCTTCAAAGGAGGCACATTTGCAAACATTATTAATTACCTGGGGAACAGCTCAGGGTTTCAGCTGAATTAAGGGGGGGGAATGTATTTTTGTGATTTTGTGTTTTATTGAGAGCAAGAGATTACCTTATTCTGGAACAATGGAGCAGTTCTTTGTCACAGACCTGGCAGCAAAACACAGGGAATTAGTCTGCACCAAGTCCCCCACCCCCAAAACCAATTTACTGGGAAGGACATTATGCCAGGAATTACCTGGGGCCAAAAGAGCTTTTAAAAGTGTTTAGCATGGGCTTCTCTAATCAGAAAAATCCAGGAGCACAGTGCTAAAGTTCGATTTTTTTTGTTTTCCACGAAGTGCTGCTTGTCTTTGAGGTGTGCTAGAGCTGTTTGGGTTGTGTTGTTCTCAGGGTGGGCTGTGGGTGCCATACTGGGGTCCTCCAAAAAATACCCCAAAAAAACAAACAAAAAAAATTCAGGTGCTCACACAGGGCAGGAACCTGTTCTGAAGTGCCAGACTTGGTGCATGATCACTGGAAATCTTTTATGGAAATTATCTACCCACACAAATGAGTGAATTTGCATGTCATGTAGGCAAAACATAGCAGCCTTACTTGTACAGAAGTGCGTGAGAGCTCGGTGGCAGCAGCCTGTGACTTCCCAAGGCACAGCTTGCCAGGTGCCCTGAGCCTCGCTTTGCTGAGTAGGTTTGAGTTTTGGGGACAGGAGGGGTGATCTGTGACAGAGCAGCTCCTGATCCTTTGCCTGCCGTCTCTTGGCTGGTTGGAGGAGTGAAGGTCTCGGTTTGCTGCAGGTGGGAACCACCACAGGTTGTGAGAGGAGGTTGGTGTTTACCCCCATGAACCAACAGGCAGTGGCACCGTGATTGCTGCTCTGGTGGCAGTGACAAGCACCCCTTCACCCACACAGCAGTGTCTGCTTCTACTCTGTTAAAACACTGGCAAAATGGGAACATATACCTGCAAAATTGGATTATCTCCTTCGGGTCAAAAGGATGTGGAAATAGATGGGAAATAGGAAGAGTAGGATGCTAAGATCAGTGGAGTCTGGTATAATAAATTAGCAGATTACAGGCTATCAATTCACCTGTCTAGGCCGTGCCTGTGTCAAAAGCACAAAACATATTTGCTCATTAAGCCCAAATCATGTTCACAATTATTTTTCAAAGCGTTTTCAGGAAAGTAACAGTAATTAATAATGTTTAAAGTTTGTGCAAGTGCCAGTCCTGCTGAGGTGTGCATGCAGGCTCCAGCCCTGCTGTGGATGGATGTGCCTCACACGTGGAATGCATTGCTGGAACCCACTTGGGCTAAGCACAGCACACACTCCCCCCAGAGTGTCTCCTGTGCCAGCGACAGAGAGCAGAGACAATGAGGTAGGAGGCTATTTATGGCTCTGTCTGCCTCGGCAGAGTGTGCTTGAAATTAAGATGGTGCTGATGAATGGAAAAAGGAGAGAGAAAGGCTCAGAAGGCCCTGGGCCAGAGGCGCTGGCAACGTGAAGATGTTCTTTGAAGAACTCTTTAGCCAGTGATGAAATGGTGTCCAGCACCTCATTCAGGTGTCTCAGGGCAGGGGATGGCAGGAGGTTGTAACATGAGACTGAGGGGTCCCATGCCATGAATTTCTTGGCTGAGGCACCCAGCAACACCTGTAAAGTTACATGTCACTATTTTGCAGTATTCAGTCTAGACATAAAAGACATTACTACTCACCATTATTTAAGTAAAGTTAGGGCTGTTTCCTGGGTTTGCTGACAGTCTTGCCATGCATCCTGTAGAAAAGCTGGGCTCTCTTTTACTGCCTCCATTCACTCACCATCAAGTAACCATTAACAGTTATTCTGTAATGTCAGTTAACCACCCATGTTCTGTGTGATGTTGTGTCCTGTCAGTACACAAGTATTACACACACTGTGTGTCCCAGGACAGCTCTGAGAAACTGATAAATGGTGACATCCATGTGTTTGCTTTCCCTTCCCATGAGGGTGCTCTAATCCTGCTGTGCTTTTGTCACAGCATCTGGGATCTTGCCTGCCCCAAGGGCATGGCTCCAGGCCACCAGCAGAGCAGGAAACAGCCATGAAGCACACGGAGCTGGCAGCACAAGGCATTCCCTCCCCTCTCCTCTCCAAAAACAGGACCAGGGAACACAGACTTCTTTCCCTGTGCATGGAGCGAGTTATCTGGTTTAATTCCAGCTGAGAAACCAGGGCAAGGAATATACATCAACACTGTACACATTCTAAATCACCACAATCAAGGTTAAATTCTTTTTATTCTTCACTGTAAACCTGTCCTGAAGTAGGTTAGTGGATCAGAGCAGATCTGCTCTATATTATTTATAGGTTTCCTTTTGGTTCTTGCTGCTTGGCTGGATGCTGCTAGAGGACTCCATGTTCCAGCAGTCTTTCTCTTTGCTGCAGCTTTAAAACTTTCTATTTCTGTCAGTAGGAATCCCAGCTCCCCAGCTCCCTTCTCTGCTAAATTCAGCACACACTGGCAATGCTGAAAGTCTTTCATTGCATGCTGTGCCAAGATCAGACTACGGTGAAAAGTGCTGCACTGTTGGGCTTGTGTGTGAGCACAGGTAGCACAGGCAGTGACCAGCACTGGCACAGGTGTTCCCTGCTGTGCTTCTGGGGCCAGTGACCTTCAGGGGATGTTTTCAGGGGAGGTTGCTGTCCAGTCTGAGGAGGATGCTTTGGCTGGGATATTCCTGCCCAAGTGTGGTTTCCCCCCTGAGCCAGATAACTTTATGTTCAGGCACATTTGCAGCAAAAGCAATCGTTATCTTTGGCTATGAGATTATTCAGCATCTCAGGCAGCAGCCCCAGCACAGGGCTGCCCTCCCACACCCTGAGGCAGGAGCCCTCAGCATTTTTACCAACTCTTGTAATTCAAACCCACTGAGAAAGTGAAGAGACTCCACGCATCAGCTGAATGTGACAGGCAGGGTAGGGCTGCATAATTTATAGAGCTGCATTTCTTTTTGATGAGATTTTTTGAGTCTAAAAGCTCTGGGAAGGGAGTGCTATTTTTTATTGCATCTCTGAACTCAAATTATGTCAAATAGTCTGTGCTTGTTTAAAAAAAACCCACCAAATTGCAGCCTTAGATTGCTGTGGCTCATGAGCACTCATGCTGGTCCTGCTCCATGCAGAGTAAACCAGCTCCTTGCAGAGCTGCACCAAGCACTCCCAAGGATTAGTTCCTCCATATCCAGGGGGAGCAGAGGCATTCACAGTGTGCCAGGGATTATAGCACATCACCAGGTGCTGGTCCTGCTCAGCTGCAGGATGTCTGGGTGGCCGGGGGCCAGTTCCTCCCTGCTGTGTACAGAATCACAGGATCCAACTGTGTGCTTTTAAATTATTTGGCTGGGATTGCCCATGTGCTTGGTATCTCTCTATCCCAGGCCCCTTTTCTGTGTATTCCATGATCTGCCTGGACCTTGGTCTGTGACAGCTTCTTGGAGCAGCCACCAGCACCTTCCTTGCAGGTGCTTGGTGGCCTGTGACTGCTGCAGCAGCGTGACACTCACCACACATTCATTCCCACCCACACTGTAACCTCTGAAAGGATGGAAATTCAGGATCACACTCTGCTGTTCTGCACGTTGAAGGTCTTTGTGTGGCAGGTGCAGGTACACTTGTTGCTTTAAGTAAACAGCAGTAAACATCATTCCAAGGAATACTGGTCTCACTGCAAAGGTGATAGGAGTGCTGGAGGCAGAGGCTTTGGGAACAAGAGTTCCCTTTTTTGAGCTGATTATTCTGAGTGAATCATTGCAGGCTGTACTGACTGAGGTCAGAGAGGCTGATACTGCCAGCTGCACTGATTTGTAAGGATTTGGGAGACATACTGATATTTTCTGGAGATAAACCACTAGAAATAGGGAAAACATTATAAAACTGTGGCCCAAGTTCCTGTTCCCTTATCTCAGTGTGAGTGTTGTCAAGAGTTTAAAATATATGTGTGATAAAGCACTTCCTGGAGCAGTTGCAGTGACTGTGTGTCCTGAAAAGCATCTCCCCCTCTGCTGGGAGTGGGAAGCCACTGGGATGGGAATGTCCCTGGGATTGGTCAGAATGGTGTTGGAGCACAGGGTGCTCTAGATAATGAGCCAGAAAGAATCAAAACCTTTTTTAATGTGTATTTTAATGGAGCTGAGAAACAGGGAAAAAATAGGAAAGCTGTTTCTGAGTCCTGCAGGCACTTGGGGGGTGGTTAGGATATCATTAGAGGGAGTCATGGGCTGTCAGTGTTTCTCTTAATATGGAACTGAAGTCAAGAATGAAAACTTGATACAA
>VZTB01017785.1:191955-215893 GCA_013397245.1 Thryothorus ludovicianus | reverse complement strand
AGCCCTGTGTGTGCTCTGTGTGCTCTGTGTGCCCTGTGTGTGCCCTGTGTGCCCTGTGAGCTCTGTGTGCCCTGTGTGCTCTGTGAGCCCTGTGTGCCCTGTGAGCTCTGTGTGCCCTGTGTGCCCTGTGTGCCCTGTGTGCTCTGTGTGTGCTCTGTGTGCTTGGTGACCCCTGTGAGCATCTTGAGCCCTGTGAGCAGTGTCAGCACTGTGAGCACAGCTCCAGCCCCTGGGATACTGCTGGAGCTGCCATCACCTTCCAGTACTGCAGAGAGCTCCCCTCCTGCTGGGCAGGTGGGATGTGTGGGGCTGAGAGTCTGTGACACCCAGGGAAGTGTTGAGCTGCTGCTCTGCTGCAGATGGGCCAGCTCCTGGACACATCCTCAGTCCATGGTGCTGCTGCTGTGAGGAATGCACACGGGGTGCGAGGGGCAATCCTCTTCCAAACGATTTTACATCATTTTTGTTTGTACAAAAGTAGCTTGGAGCTTGGTGAAACTTTTAAGAGCAGTGCTGAAGGACAGCATGCCTCTGTAGGGAAAACTTGCCACAAGCTCTCAGTACATTCTCCTGGGCTTTTTTGTTTGGTATTTGGAAATGTCAGCTTTCTATTACTTGGTCCACCTACAACAATACCAATTAAAAAAGTAAGAAGTGATGCATCTGCAGGTGCCTGTAGAACTGCTCTTAATTCACAGAAATGCATTAATATTTAACAGATAACAGAGTTATTGAGGCAAACTAGGCCATCAGCTTGAGAGAAAAATTTGCACCATCTTCATTCCAACTAGAATTGGAAGCAGTGCATTCTGTTGATAGAAACTTTGAAAGCACTTGGTGAATGTCAGTGGAGCTTTGAAATTAAAATTTCTTCTTATTTCAGACCAACTATTATTGTATCTCTGTCTTGGGTGAGCTGGGAAAGGGCAGAAGCCACTTGAGGCATGATTTATAATGCTGGCATTTCTGGCCGGTGATGGGGATGGAAGTGTTCTGAGCTGAGCTCTGCCTGAGCTCGTTTGAAATGCAATGACAGAATTCCCATGTAAAGGCTGCAATAAAAACAGAAAGAGAGAGAAGAGATTCTGTTCTTCAGAATGAAAAAAAAAATAAAGAGTCCTCACAAATGTCAGCTGGGGAATCTCTGGCTCACACTTGGGGGAAAAATAGTCCAAATACAGTAGCAAATCTTCTACAGAGCAGCAGCCTGCAAAGAGAGCAGCACTGTTACAGCATATGCAGTACCTCAATATTTATATTTACATTTGTGTCTATGATTTGTTGGGACTTTGCCCATGTATGCATGGGCAGCATGATTTCAAACATGATTTCAAAGTATCCATGCAGCTGCAGGGCAGAACTCTGCTCCACATCTGCAGTTTTGGTGGCTGGGAGATTCCTGGGTGCTTTATTGGCAGTCAAGCCTTTGCTCTGTGTTATTCTATCAAGAGTTGTGTTTTACTGTTAAATCAAGTAATCTCGAGGTATAAATTGGGCTATATCAGTTGGCAAATTTTTTGAGATGTTTTGAAAATGAAAAGTACAATTCAAGTGTAGGACACTGAAATATCCTGTGGCTTTGATGTTCTCCCCTGCACCACTTTGCTTGCAGAAGAAATTCCACTATTCTGGAAATGGTTGCAATACACAGGAAACACAGGAAAATATAGAGGCAGTGGGCAAAGTACATCTTCAAAGGTGGGGAGCTGGAGTAGCAGAATATACTCAGTCTAGCAAGAGAGGTGTGTGCTATAATAAGCCTCATTTGTCAGGAAGAGTCTCAGAGGAGTTCAAACCCAAAGAAACCTTTGCTTTGCCCTCAGCGCTATTGTTTGAAAATCCTCAAGGCTTTTGCAGAATGAATTGTAAAACTGCAGAGAGCAAGTGACAGGGAGGAGGAGGAGATGCCTTGGTGATTTCCATGGCAAATCTGTCTCCCTGTAGAGGCACTTGGTGCTGCATGCAGCAGCTGGGTTAAAGGCAGCTATTGCTGCTGTTTCACACTTTTCCTG
The DNA here is from genome assembly GCA_013397245.1 of Thryothorus ludovicianus. NCBI lineage: Eukaryota > Metazoa > Chordata > Aves > Passeriformes > Certhiidae > Thryothorus > Thryothorus ludovicianus. The sequence continues at coordinate 213,881 of VZTB01017785.1, read as the reverse complement.
ATCAGGGTGTTAAGAAGGAGTATCTCTGAGAAAGCTGGAGTAGGGCAGGGTGCTTTCTCTTAAGTTTTCTCTGCATGCTTTAATGATGGTTGTTTTTATACACAAGCAATGGCATAGCTGTTGAAGGCCATTAACTGAGTCAGGCAACTGCCTCTGACCGAGGGCTCAAAGCTATGAAAGTCTCAGGCTGGTTTTTTTTAAGAATACAGACAGACAATAAAAACCATGGGTTTGAAAAAGAGCCTTGCTCTGTGGGTGGTAGCCTGGAGCCCACTGTGCTTCTCGGAGAAAATCCTTTGGAGACGTGGGTGGGAGCCAGGCTGTGCTGAGGGATGTGCTGCCATTGATGCCCTGCATGCTGGGCAGTGCCAACGCCACAGGTGCTCAGGTGCCACAGGCTTGGGTGTCCTCAGACCTCCCCATAAAACCATTTCCATGGTCTCTGGGGCAGTAAGCAGGACAGGAGACTTCCCTGCTGTATCTGCATCCCTGGGACCTCTGTGTCAGCAGCAAAGCTCCCTGCATGTCCCTAGATAAACAAACGCAGTCCCAGCTCCTGGCAGAATTATCTTGTCCCTGTCAGATGCCTGTGTAAGTTAAAGCTTCCAGCTGGGAGAGGTGACACAGATGAAAAGAACTTTCTATTGTCCAGAAGAATAATATCTGTGTGAGAAAGAGAAGTGCCTTTTGTTTTATTTTGCTGCATGTTTCTGGTTGTGTAGCATCATCTTCCTGTTACACCTTTTACTAGCACTAGAGGTATTGCTATGGAAGATAAAAAACATCTCAGAAATCAATTTCTTTTTGGAACTTTGGAGGCCAGGAATTACTGCATGTTATTTCTCTGTGTCTTTCAAAGTGTACGTTAAGTAAACATGATCCTCAGGAGTATTTAGAGGCAGCTCGTTCTATATAAAATATCTTCAAATGTATCACATTTGATGATGTATTAGTGAGTGTTTGGCATTTGTTCTATATTAAGACTCTTCTGGTTTGCTGCTCATGCTGTTTAAATGCCTGCTCTGTGTGCTGTGCCCTTACCAAGGTATTGAAGAGGAACTGGGGAACAAGTTATAAAGTATACAGCCAGATGAAATCTTGATTCTCTTTAAAACAATTGCAGGAAATCTCATAATCTGATAATAATTTTTTGCTTTCCAAGCCTTTCAGTATTTGCAGTACCTGAAGTTGTATTGTCCTGTAGCCAGTCTCGTGTCTCAAAAATTCTTGAATTTAAACAAACAAAAAAACTCAAGATAATCTGGGCTGAAAATTTGGGAAAATTACTCTGTGTTAGAATTGTGGGCTGGCTGACCTCTTGAGACAAGCATTGTATCCCTAGGGTTTAAATCTTGAGAGGCCAGCCACAGCTGGGGTGTGGCAGTGGTGAGGATGGTGGGGATGATTGCCACCCCAGAGGGGACCCAGGCAAGGACAGTGACAACTGGCACAAATTCCTGTGTCAGGATGCTGATTTTACTGCAATTAAACCCACACATGCACCAACGTGTCTCTGCCTGGCTGACTCCAAGCATCTTCCTGAGGAAGCTGTTGAAGGGCCAGAAATTCCAGCAGCTCCTTTGTCAGCTGGAGCCATAGGGGAGAAGGTTAATTCAAGGTGCTGTGCTGGCTAAAAGGGATTTTCCAGCAGAAGGAGTCCTGCTCTGCAGCACAACAACTGCTTTTGTGTCTGGCTCTGGGGTCCCACTCTCTTCCCTGTGCTCCTGTGCTTCAGCTCAGGTGCCAGGGTTGTGCTATGTCTCTGGTAATTGTCTCGTTCTCCCTAATTAACCATGCCCAGCTCTAGATAAATTAAGGCAGTAGGTTGTGTGCTCAAAGGCAGTGGATTTTTTTTTGTTTTCACAGTTAGTGTAGAAGATTAATATATTCTAAGGCATCAGCCACCAGGTTGCCTTCCTTAGCATGACCTCAATTAGAAATTAGTTCAAGGATAAAGAAATTGCTGGGATTCAAACCAATAATCTTGCCCAAAGCTAGTGTTTGGTCTCTGAAAAAAATTCCATTACTTCAGTGTCTGTGTTATGTATTTGTGCCTTTTTCTTCAGGTATCTCAGACTCTGCTCTCAAACCTTTGAAAATTCAGAGGAAACCATGCACTGCTATAAATAGTAGAAGATTCTGTCATCCATGTGTCTGGGAATAGTTTCATTCACTGGTTTGATTTTTAGATAACATACAGATGATACACAGGCACTGTCCCTGAGTTACCTGTGGGTACTGAAGCATCATGTGATAGTAGCCCCTCAAAACCACAGAAATCTCTTTATATTATCTTTTTATTGGACCTCTTTATATTATCTTTTTTTGAAGATGATAATATTAATCCTGTCACCCCACAGCAATGAATGTGAATTATCCCAGAAAGCTGGGATTTCCTTTTCAGCCTTTTGGATTGTTAGAGAAATACAGAGTAAAACTCAGGAATGAATAGCTGCCAGAAAAGAAAAAAACCTGTGATAATTTTGGGGGTGAACAGGGAGGGAGGGGGGCACAGGAGCTGCCTGTGCATCCCACTGTTGTGCTCCACTCCTCCTGCCCTTCTGCTTTGTGGGGTGGCATTGGAGCTGGAACAGGCTGGTTTCACGTGTAGGGCTTCACAGGTTTGACACAACAGAACTCACACAGATGTCCAGTGCCAGCTGGGGCAAGTGGCTGCATTTGGGGGTCATTCCTTGGCTGAGATTAGATTCACTGATCTCATCATCCCTAAGGATGATTTACTTCCTTTCATCCTTCCAGCAGGGAGTACAAATGCAAAACTTTCAGCTCAGAGATATTTTTCCAAATAAAATTATCTTCAGCTGTGGTCATCGGCGATTTGGGAGCCCCTGCCAGTGAGATTTTGCCTTGAGCTGATTGCCTTGGCTGAGCAACTGAAGAGCAGCTGGAAGCTGGCCAGAAATGGCTTTTGATTTTTGCTTTTAAAAGAAAAAGAAATAGAAGCAGAGAACCGAACCAGCATGCTTTGGTCAGGCAGAGGCGTTTTGTGATTATTCTCCCTTAAGAAGGGAAACTTCCCCTTGGAAGAGACTGACTCTGGAAAGTGAAGGAGAAGCAAAAGGTGGTTGCTGAAATGAGTTTCCCCTGTGGCTGAGCCATCGTGGAGCTCTGGAGGAACCAACCATTCCTTCACCCCAGCATTGGTGAGCCCTTTGCTGGCTGCCCGTGGCCCCCCACCTGCCAGAACTGTTCCAGTTTGGTGTTTCTGCTCCTGTGAAAATCCCCACATGGAGCAGGCTGGTGGAACCAACAATCCTTGTTTTAGTCAGATGATTTCCATGGTCTGTGGTGGGCAGCAGATGAAGCTGCCAGGCTACTCCAGCCACTGGGATGGAGAAATCAGCACCATTATCACTTTCTGGATAATGTGTATACTTTCACCATCACACAGTTTTCCTCCTTCATTTTTCATGAGAACTGGCATTAGATTAATGGTTAAGCCATGGCAGAAATGTAATGCCATGCCAGTCTGATTTATTGACCACTTAGCGCTGATGAAGCTTCAAACAAGAGTCAGACAGATGTTGCAGTTGCATTTTTCTTCATCAAAACCAACAACTTTTTATGTTTAACCACTTGTTGCACCATTTCCTGCTTACCCTTCCAGCAGCAGTGGAGGCTGTTGCTCTGCCACACTGAGGAGGCAGGAGGAGCCAAGGAGCCTTGTCCAGGTCAGGGACAGATGGTGCCTTCAACTCAGGTGTGAGGGAGGCAGAGAAATTCTGCTGAGGCTCCAGGCACTGGAATGATGAGTGGATTTCCAGCAGGAATTTTTCCAGAGCCATCTGCAGCCCAGTGCAGGACTCCCCTCATTCCCCTCTGCCACCCCAGTGAAGGGCATCTGCCCTGGCATGTCCACTTTCCTGTGTGGAAGTTACATTTATATTTTCTCTTTCAATCTTTCACATCTCTCCTGCTCTCCTGGTATGTCATCACAAACAGTGATTTGCTGCTAATTATGAGTTTTCCAAAACATATGTATTCTCTTCATTTGTATCAAAATATTTCAGTTCACCAAGTAGACTGGCATTCATGAGATTTGTCAATCTGAGGTCAACTTTTAGATGTAGGCATAAGGAACAAACCTATTTGGTTTGTGTTTATACTTTTTATATATAAAAGCATATAAAATAAATTCCAGTGTCAATCCACTGCTGAAGTCCACTTGCTTGTGCTACACTGAAGCCAGGAAGCCTCATAATCCTGACCTGCTTGGTGACAAATCAGGCTGTGAAAAACTCAGCTTACCTGAGAGGAAGGTAGAAGCACCTGCAGAGCTGCCCCATCACCCAGTGCTGTGTCCTTGCTCCCTTCTTTGAAACTTCCCTGGGAGCAAGAGGTGTATTTACATGAAATCTCTGAAGCATATTACTTTTTATTACTTCATCATCTAGATCACTAATTATGTTAAATTAGCTGATGGAGACTATTTGGGTGTATGGGTAATCATTTTTACTATCTGAACCTCTTCTGAATTATGCACGAGAACTGTGATGTTTCAGACCTCCCCTCTGTAGAATGAGAGGCTGTGGGGGTTTTCTGTGTCCTCTGTCTGTCTCTGTCTGTGGCAATTGTGCCCTGTGAAAAGGAAGGTTTTGAGCTCCTCACAATTGAACACAAAAGGTCCAGTTGTTTGTCCCAGAAGAATCTTGGGAATAGAAGAGCCAGCAGTTTTCTTTGCTGTAGCACTTCCCAAAACCTCTCTGAAATAAATTCTTAGCTGTTCCTCACAAGATTTCTTTGCCTCTTCCCTATGCAGTACAACTCTTTCAGCACTGACTGCAATAATTTAATATTGCTTTCTCAGAGAATCTTCACTGAGAATCCCCTGGTTGCAGTTCTATCCATGGAGGGGGAAAACTCAAGTTCCTTCTTGCATATTTTCCTAACCTCAAAGAGCTTCTCCTCCAGACAGAGGGATGTATCTGGTTACCCAGGGGATTCTCTGCGAGGCTGCTCTGCTTTTCTTGTTGCTGTACATGGGCACCAGTGGCCTCCCCACTGCCAGCACCTTCCCACCAGCCTGGAGGAGCTGGGAGATGTGACCAGCCCCTGATCCTGGGGATGTGCAGGATGCTCCCTGTGTGTGAGGGTCACTGTCACCCACACCCAGCAGTGCTGAGTGCCACCCAGCCCCTGCCCTGGGCTGCTCCAGGTGCCTGCTGGGCTACAGTGCTGTTCTTTACCCATCACAAATTCCCCCAAAGGTCTCCTTGGTGAAGGTGTCCGTGTCCTGCTCCAGCTCTCCTCGGGTTTCATAAGCAAGTGCTCCCATCACCACAACCTGTGCAAGTAGATGATGGGTTGTGTTCCCACTTCCCCTCGGAACAGGGCTCTAACAGCATTAATGAAACATTAGAGTTTTAATTACACCATTATCCTATTTATTTTTATAAATAATTCCAAAGCAGTCATTAAAGTTTGCGAACTTAGGAGTAAATGACTTAAGGGAAAGAAATCATCTCCTCAATCTTGTTATTATCTATTGAACAATCTCCGTGGGATGCTGTTGGGGAACTGGCGGAGTTGTTGCTGCTGCTGCTGCTGTTAAAATGATTCATTTACTCAGGGTGGTAACACGGAGCTCAGCTCCTGCTCCAGGTGTCGGTGGGACGGCACCGCAGTGCGTCAGAGCCGGGATCCTCCCCCCGCAGCCCCGCGGGGAGGGAGAGGGGAGCGGGATCAGCTGCGGGAGCCGGCACCTCTCTGTCCTGCTGCAAAGGGCTTTTCCAGCCCCTGCCTTCTGCAGTTTGCAAACATCTTCAAAATACAGGGCTTGTCTGTAAAGAGCCCATGTCTGGGCGCTCTGTAATACTGTTTGTGAGCCTCCTCTGCTCTTCCCTCCTGCTTTGTGTCACTTTTTGGAGAGTGTGGCTGTTCCTGATGTTCTCAGGTGGCTTTCTCTATATTCAGAAAAGACTGATGTGGACCAGAACAGATGGATGCATTGTCTCAAACGAACAAAAGGTCCCTTAAACCAAAACATATTACCTGGTGTTCGTTGTCAGTGGTGTTCACAGGACTGTTGCAGGTATTTGGTGTTGTAACGGTTGGGAAAGAGGTTCATGCTGAGCATACCAGTGGAGCAGGAGAGTTGCAAGCAGAGGGCCCTCAAGATCGGGAAGCCAAGTGCAAACTGTCAGGTGCTGTCTTCTGCCACCTCTTTTAAAGAGCAGCTCTTATCTCGGGGAAATCCGGTACAATCTGGGGTGTGATCATGATGCTTGCTGTCACAGTTTTAATTAGGAAGTTAAATGCAGAGAGTGCTGGCTCCAGCAATGTAATTGTCTTGCAATGTCTTGCTGTGGTGTCCCTGCAGAACCCAGACATCGTGTTGGTGCACTACCTGAACGTCCCGGCCATCGAGGACTGCGGGAAACCGTGCGGGCCCATCCTGTGCTCAATAAACACCGACAAGAAGGAATGGGCAAAGTGGACAAAAGAGGAACTCATCGGGCAGCTCAAACCGATGTGTGAGTATTTTGGAGCTGGTTTTGCTTCTTTGCTGTGTGTTTAGAGTCCAGTGTCTCTCACAGCCAAGTGGCCTGTGAAGGAGCCGTTTGTCTGTCCAACTCAGCTTGCATCTGCACACACTTTCTTTGAATATTCAACACTTCTGGGATGCAGGGTATGAGAGCTGCCCAGGCTGTCTCCAAAGAGCTTCGCTCTGCACACTGGGGAAGAGTTGTACATATGTTCTCACATGCTCTAGGGCTGCTTGTAGGCACTTGCAGAGAGCCTGTGCTCTCTGGCAGGTGGATTCCCCCAAGGGCACTCCATGTTTGATGGTCATTGTCAGGTCACAGTGGGTTGCTATAGCTTACAGGTGGCCACGTGGAACTGTGTGTTTTGAGTTGAGCATCATTTCCTACAGTTTTGAACCATGCAGCCTAAAGAGAAGGCTGCTTAGGTGTGCAGAGTGATGGGGAAGTTTTCCCTCAGACAGGCAGTTCTTTGAACCCCTCTGCATCTGCCTTGGTGTGAATTATTTTCCTTTGCATCTCAGTTATATTGTATATCTTCCTCTGGAGAGCACATTCCAGTGTGCACACAAACATCTTCTTGCAGTGAATAAAAAATTACACAAAAAATGTATCTATAACCAAGAGAAAATTAACTGCAAAAGCCACAGTACCAAATGTGAGTTAACAAATACCAGGTCTGCTTCTGTCCCTGTCCCCTGTTCCTGCCTGGATGCTGGTGTCATGCCCAGCCTCCTGTAATTGGAGGTCACAGCCATGGAGTGCATCCTGATGTGTCTCTGCCAGCCGTGAAGGATCAGCCTCGTGCTGACCACAGCGTTGGTAATCTGAGTTTGCAGCCCTTTGTTGCATCCTGAACTGTGCAGGCCCATGTATTCCATTTCCACACAAAGCTGGAGGGCAGAGGAGGACAGAGCAAACGACACATTTGCCCCTGGGGCTGATAAACTTAGAAATCCAGGGTGTTGGTGTAGCTGAGACTGGACAAGTACCTTAACATTAAACAGGAAAGGAAGCAGCAGCCTGTTAAAAAATCTGCAGTGCATCAAGAAAATTATGTGAAAACTACAACGAACTCGCCATAAATTTAATAACACTTGGCTCTTTTATGTCTCAGGAGGGAAGAGTGAAATTCTGCGCAATTATTCAGAGTATATATGCATGTACACGTCTCTGTTTATGGGTACATATCCTGGGAAACACATCCTTAGAAATGCAGCTACAATAAAAGCTTTGGATTCTGATCAGACCTAGAAAACAAAGAGGACACGGATAACTGTGTTTGGGGAACACAGAGGGGCACTGCTCGCCAAGAAGCCAGCAGATTTGGTTCCAGTATAGGGTGTGCCATGAAATTCTGGAGCCAAGCACATTAGTTTCATCACATTTTTGCATTAATCACATTCTTTCACAGACTTCACAGTTTGATTGCCTGATGTTTCCAAATTTCCCTGCCCTAAAGCAGATTTGTCAATGGCTTAATCAAAGCCTTGTGCATGGTGTCACTGGTGCAGTGACAGTCTCACCCTTTTACCTGTTCTGTGTTGGGCTTTGATGGGTTTTATCCCCCTGGACTTGGAAGCTGTGTGGGGGTTTTGTGATTTACTTTGTTTTCTTGGTTGCTATTTTCTGTGAGAATTTCTCATTTAAGACAAGTCAGTGATGTTTACAGACAGGGTGTGTGGAGGTCCAAGACCTCTGTACCTGTGGATAGGTTCCCATTTCAGACCACTGATGTCTTTCAGGATGAAGGGAGAGAAGCTGATACTAGTTCTGCCTTTGGGGAAAATGCTTCCTCCTGGTCAGAGGTTGGTGGCAGTGTCCAGCTCTTGATTCACTGACAAGTGCTGTTTGTTAAAGTCCTTCTCAGCCTGGGCTGGAGTCAGGTGTTAAAGCTGTTGACCTCTGTGAGGTATTAAAAGCTTTTCTATCAGAATGGAGGGTAGCAGACAGTCAGTGATGTGGCAGCCAGTGGTGTGGGGGCATGTTCTCTTGGCCATTTGTGCCTGGAGAACTAAAAGCAATGTGGCAGATGGCTGGCAGGGTGAGTGGCATCAGTCCTGGAGTCCAAGCCAGACAAATACATCAAACTGTTTTTCCTGAAATGCAGAGAGACCCTGGCTGGAATGATCAGGGAGTTTGTTTACATTCCTAGCATCTGTAATTCACCCAGCTCCCTTTTCCTTCCCCCCACATTCCCCCAAAGTCAGTCCAGGCTTTAGCAAGGCTTCAGCAAGTCTTCAGCAGCATCAGGGACAGCTCCTGGTGCCAGCCTTGTGAGCCCCCATGAGCAGAGCAGAGCACTGAAGTCTGGGTACCAAGAGGTGGCTTCTGCCCTGCTCCTGAAAGAGATCTCTGAACCCAGAGAGAACTTCCTGGCTGGCTGCAGGAGTCATATCTGCTCATTCTGTGCTTGCACTGGTGGTTATGGATTAAAAAAAACACCTTTTTAGTGTGGCCATAGAGCTCTGAGAGCTTTGTGGAAACAGCATTAACTTGTTCTAACATAGCTGATATGCAAACTAATTAAGAGACTGAAATGAACCCATCTGAACATCCCTGAAAGGTAAACGCTGCAGATGCTCTAAGGATTTGAGGTTTTCTCAACATCTCCACCTGAGTTGAGACTGTAAATAATTGCATGACTTCAGCTTCTATGGGTTTGGATTTTTGCTTTAGTTCTGATCTATTTTTCACCTGCCTTCATGCTGGGGCATCCATGACCTCCTGATTGCCTTCTCTGGACCATCACTGTTGGCTTATCAGACCTCAGTTTGGCAGCATGTGAGCCTGGAAGGCCTCATAAACATTCCTGACCTCCCACAGGATGATTCCTTTCTCCTTGCAGGCTTGGAGATGAGGCCCCTTGTCTCAGAGGTGTCAGCAAGGTCAGGGAGCCCAGGGAAGGCTCTGACACCTCCACTGATGCCAGATCTGGGATAATCCAACTTTTGGGAGTATCTCAGCTGTCTATCTCAATTAAAAGGGCTGTCATGTGTGTTGCTTTGGTATGAATGCAACTTTTGGGTACATTTGTGTAAAGTGAATAGCTATAATACATGAAAATTCTGCAGGAATGTTGTCTGAGGCACCTGTAAGTCATTTCAGGATGCCTGATGTGAAGAATGAGCCTCGATTTTGCATAGCTTTCAATTTCCTCCCCCACTTGTGTCCCATTACAGTCTTGCTTTGAGATTTCTCTGAACAGATTAGCAGATGTCCTTAGAGGCATCTGGTGGTAAAAGCAAATTCAGTGGCAGAATCCATCACAGCAGAATTCTGTATATGAACTCCATATGATCAGCAAATTGTGGGCCAGCTCATGTTGGGGGTTTCTCCAAATCATCCCCTTTTGGCTCTCTCATCCTTCAGCTGGCAAAGTATGACTTACAAGCTCACAGCTGGTGCTACGTTGCAGTCCTTGTTCCAGGTCCACTATAATTAAGAGCTATCTTCCTTTCAGAGGAAAAGCTTTTTGCATTCCTCTGCTGTGGAGGAGCTGAGGGCTCCTGTTTGTGCCACCTGCACGCAGCCACAGCTGGGCAAGCTGGAAGTTCCACGTGTGCCCATCAGTCAGTGGGCATGGGCTGCTCTTGCCTTTTCCCAGAGCCCCTAATTCTGTGTCAGTGAAGCCATCAGGCCTCCTGGAGGTGACTTTAAGCTGCATTCCTGTGCTGTCACCACTGGAGAAGGCATCAAACGCCTGTAGCTCAGAACAGAACCCAAATAGCAGCAATTGGCATTAATGCAGTTTGAAGAATTGAGTTGCTGGGAGTTTTATCTTGGCTTGAATTTATATTCAATTTCAGTAACTCTGTTTAAGGATTGGGGTTGTATTTCATCTTAAAAGATCAGTTGTACAAAAATGCTACATGGGAGGAATTTTACAATTCCCCAAGCAGTTTGTCTGAGCTCCAAAGTACCCCTCAATGGAAACTGAAGCTTGCCAGCTGACCACATAGAAAGCAACGTGGATTCTTTAAAAAGACATTGGGTTTAGCAATGCTGACATCCAGTTTTACTGCAATAGTCTAGTTTGTATTAGAAAGAGAACACGATAGAAGGTGCTAGATAGGTTCTTATATCCCATCCACCACTTGGACTTTGAATACCCCTGTTCACATTGTCTGTGTGGCCAGCATCAGCCTCCTGTTCCTCAGCCACCTGCTCAGCTTCTCATCTTCCCCCAACCCCTTCACTACTGCAGCTCTAAGAAGGAGTCCCATGCAAGAACACACTTTTCCTCTCCCTGTGAGATCTGTGATGGCCTTTATGTCCCCAGCAGGAGCTTGATCCCGTGCCTATATGGCTGTAGGGAAATAGGAGTTTCCCTTGTGGTCCGGTTTTACTTAGGATAGAAAGTCCCTCTTTGCCAAAAGAACAAAATTAGGAGCTGTGTTTTAGCTGGTGCCTTTCAGCTGCCTTTGGAGACACAAAAGTGAAATAATCCCCCGGAGTGCTGACAGCAATCCAGCAGGACCCCATCATTATCAGTAATGGAAAGTAACTTGAGGAAACCTAAACCAAATAGTTTCCTGACCCCCTAAACTTGAGTATTAAAGCAGATGCAGCAATTGCCAAACCTCTCTGAGAAGGCTAAGGGGACAGCAGCCTTTATTTCCTATTCTTCCTCAGTATTTTATCTCCCCTGCTAACACTTGGCTGTAGTGACTGGCAGGCTTAGTCCTAGAGCGTCTGCAAAGGTGTCAGCCCACATCTTCCTGGCAGTGCCACAAGATGTGAAAGCCTGGGGAGGGAGAGCTGGGACCCCTGGGAAGAGCCCTGGGGAGAAGGGCTGGGACCATTGGGAAGGGCTCAAGGCCCTCTCTGTGCAGGCTGAGCTAATGAGGAATTTTTTCCCCGAAATTACGCCAAGCAAGATTTTTGCTAAAAAAAAACCAAAACAAACCAAACAAACAAAAAACCTGGAGGGGAAAAAAAAAAATCAACACTAGAGAAATGGGGAGGCCTTGCCAGGTTTCGTGTGAGTCCAGGGCACCGGGGACGCGGTCCCGCTCCCAGCGCTGATCCCGGTCCCGGTTCTAATGCCGGTTCTAATCCCGGTCCCGGTCCCGGTCCCGCCGCCCGTTCCTTATCCGCTGGCGCCACCTGGCGGCCGCCGGGCGCCGTTCCCGGTGCTCTTCGCAGGAGGAGNAGAGGAGGAGGATGAGGATGGTGATGATGCCCTTGAGCTGCAGCCAGAGGAGGAGGATGAGGATGAGGATGGTGCCCTCGAGCCACAGCCAGAGGAGGAGGATGAGGATGGTGATGATGCCCTTGAGCCACAGCCAGAGGAGGATGAGGATGAGGATGGTGCCCTTGAACCACAGCTAGAGGAGGAGGATGAGGATGGTGATGGTGCCCTTGAGCCACAGCCAGAGGAGGACGAGGATGGTGATGGTGCCCTTGAGCCACAGCCAGAGGAGGATGAGGATGGTGATGGTGCCCTTGAGCTGCAGCCAGAGGAAGGCAGGGACCACACAGGATGATCAGGAGAGGTGGCTCCCAGTTTGCTCCTCCATGTGTGAGCAGCCTTGGGCTTCACACGTCTGGAAACAGTGTCAGGAGCACTGAGCAGCTTTGCAAGAGTCGTGTCTTGTCCTGCTGGTCCCTTCAAAGGGACGTTGGACAGCACGTCTGCCCAGTCCCTATGAACATCCCACTGCATCTGAGCAAACCTTCAAGGAAAAGAGTTGTTTTGGAAGGCAGACGTCTCTTTAAAGAACAGCTCTGAGCAAAACGCCCGTGTGAGTCCGTGCAGGACATTAGCATTCAGGGGGTGTCACTGCTGTCCCCAGCAGTGAGGCTCAGGTAAACCTGTCCTTCACAACCAGTAATGAGTGGAAATGGAAGGCCAGAAAAACAAACCTAAACTGTGTGGGGGCGTCTGAGTACAAAAGGATAAATCTGATAGAAATATCCTTCAGCCAAACTGAGAAATCAGAGCAAGGCGTTTTCTTCTGTCAACAGAAACGCAGTGGAAATGGAAGGGACAAGGCTGCCATTTCCAATTGACCATTGCCATGGAAACACATCTCAGTGTCAACACTTGGTGGAGCAGGATGTGGGCAGCAAGGCAGCAATGGGCAGTTGGACAAAGGAGCCACTCACACTCCCAGCAGCACTTTGGGGATTTTTAAAGCACTTTGTGTGGGTCAGGAGCAGCTGAGGGCAGGACTTTTGACACCAAGGCTTGCAGCAGGCTGTCAAGATACATCAGGAGGGAGAAGCAAACAGAAACTTGACCTTGATTATTCTAGATATTCTAGCTCTATCAGTCTGCCCAACATACCAGTTTCTTGTGGAGATCTCGTTGTTAAGTAACAAAAGACTTACCAAACTGTGGCAGAGGATACAGGGAATGGCTTCATCATGTTCTGTACATGTACCCCTCCAACTGTGTCCTGGAGGGGTGGTGTGGAAGAGCAAGGTCTTTGGAATAAAATCAGAAGTATAAAATGCTTGAAGTGTCAAAGAGAAACATCTAAGAGCATTTTAAAAGGGTGAAATGATCAGATTTAAATTTGGGAGGGTATTGTAGGGATAAGTTTTGCTTAGGGTTGAGAAACCACAGGGAGGGAAACAGCTGTTGATGGTGTTAGGTCTAGAGTGATGATGAGACAGTGAGATAGAGTTCAGGTGGTGGGAGGGGGATTATATCTGCAAGACAGGAGGACTGCAGGCCTTGAAATTGTGGAGGACTGAGTACCACCAGCAGCAGCAGAAGGCAGAAATGTCCAGGGTGTTGAGAGAAACTTGGGCAGTCGTAGTTTCTGTGTGCAATTTTGCTGAGCAGCCTTTTTGGTGGTAATTCAGATCACCTTTCATTCCTTTGCTCATGGTGGTCAAAGTTGTGGCAGTGCTATTCAATGAGGAGCTGCTGGGCACTATCAGAAGGTCATTTTTATTGCCTTTTCTTCAAAAGGCAAGAAAGAGAAGAAAGGTGAGAGCCCAAGCTTATAAAAAGAAATTGGAACAGCATTAGCACCCTGACTGTGGACCTTCCCCCAGCCTCACTTCTCTCCTTGGAGCATCCAGTGCAGCACCAGTAACTCTGCCTAACTCTGCCACCTCATGCTGCAGGTGCTGTGCAGGGTGTGTGGCAGCAGGAATGCGTTGCTGCTGTAATGCAGCAGCTTTTAGACCCCTCCATGCTATCACTGAAAAGGAAAGTGTTGAAGCAGTTCACAGCTTTCATTTTAAATTACCAAGAAATGCAGTAGGAGTCTGAACAGGAATCTGGATTAAAATCCTTTCCAGAATTTCTGCTAAGCTTCAGACTTTTTTTTTTTTTTCCCTTTTGTGTTCATATATTATGGCTATATTTAATCAAATATAGCTCTACTGTGGTTTCACTTCTTGAACCACTAAGAAGCAGAAAGAGTATGTGTGTATGCTTTTTATTAGCCTTCCTTTCATAATGCACTTTCTTCCCTATAGAAATCTCCTTTCCTGCTGATTCATTATGTGTCAGGAAGCCAAGCGTGACATGTTAAAAGCCATCTTGATAGTGTTTGGTATTCAGTACTAACAATTCACCAGGCACAGGAGTCTTTCTTTAAAAGAGGGAGGAAGAAAATCTGCATATTGGATGTGCCAAGATAGTCGATAATTTGCATTAAGCATCCAGACATTCTTTTTTTGCAATCTGTCACCCTTCACTGGCTTTTTATTTTATAACCTTCATAGCATATGGAGAACATAAGTACCAAAAAAAAGTGACACCACGTGGACATAAGCTGGAGCCAGAGCCCTTTAGGATCAGCTGGAGCAAGGCTAGAGAAGGACCTTTCCTCAGCAGCAATGGATCCTCAGTGGGACTTTGCTATGCTGGAAGGACCTGAAAATAACAGGCATGGTTCTCTAAGTACCCAGCTATAAAGCTGTCCATTGTGCCTTAGCTCCTGGCTCACAGCTTGATTCAGACTTAAGAACCATCATCATGAATACACCAACCCTGAGCCATGATTCTCTTCCCAGACTTGCCCCCACGATGTGCTGCTCATCCCAGGATTTATCAGCAATAGGGAGCAGCGCTGCCATCCTGCTGTGAAACAGAATTCCTGTGCCCAACAACATGGACACCAACTCACTTCCTTAGCAAAGTGTTTCTGGAGTAACCAGAAATTACTTAATGCAAAGTTTCTCAGCATTAATTACAGTTCAGTAACTTTGTGTTGTATAGCTGAAAGCATCTAAAATACTTGATAGCATTTTAATCTCACTGACGTGTTTTTTTGTAAAATTGCTATTTGAACATCACTTATTAGACATAATATCACTGGTGACTGAACAATGTATCTTAAATTATAAAATTAATGTGAGCAGAGGTAGGGAAGTGGCAAGCATGTCTAACTTAGATATAATAACAGAGACTGAGTGTTAAGAGGAAATCGAAAACTGTGACTGTACTAGAAAGCAAAATCTGTTGGGTACGATAACAATAAATGTGGTCATCAAACAAACATAGAGGGACTTATTACAAAACTATCTGCAGCACTTTAAATAGTGATATGGGGAAGAATACTTGTAAAGCTGATTTACAGTATTTCTGCAGGTTATCCAGCCTGGCCAATAGCAATGTGAATTCTGCAGTATAAAACTAGACCAAGATGAGATGCTGTTAGGCAAAGTGACATTAGTGGGTGATGAGGCAATACAGCAACAGGTACCAAAAAAAAGCAATAAAATTGCTTCACAGAGCAGATCCAGGAGCTCTGTTCCACCAGCTGTGTGTGACACAGTGAGCAGCATCAAAGAGGGGAACAGGAGACTGTTCACAGGATATGCTGCTGCCCCTGTGACCACAGTCAATAGGTACCACAAACATCCCTTCCTTTCCTTCTGATCTCCTTGCATGGTGCTGCTTTTGGCTCGTGCCTCAGCCTCTGGCTGTACAGGAGTGTCACCCTGATTTTTCCAAGTTTTCTGAGGCACTTTCTAACTTGCTGTTTTTCGCTGTTCTTATTTTTTCTCACACACACGGGTGTCATTATCAGAAATCTGTTTTGATAAAATAAATTTGTTTGCAGACTTTCTCTTGGTGTAGAAAACAACTGATAAACAGTTGTCTTGACCAACGGGATGGGAGAAGTATCAGCCTTCTTCTCCAATCCCTAGTCAATGTAGAAATAGTATAAATATAAAATCAAATATTTTAATAAATAGTTTTTCAACCTTCTCAAGAGAAAGTATCTGTGTGTATCTTTGTGTGTCCCACAGGAGCATCACCCNGTGTCCCACAGTGACACAGGAGCATCACCACATCCTGCTGCTGCCAGGGTTTCACCCCTTCACATTGGGGACCTTCACTCTCTTTACTACACAGCCTAAGTCCATGGCACTTTTAGCTTTGATTTTGTTTATTCTGGTTTAAGGATTTTAGAACACAGCATGCAAGGAACGTGCCTTGATAGACTATGCCAAAGACACTCCTAAAAAGAAGCTGCCGGGCATGAGGACACCTTGGAAATGATGTTGTCACTTACCAGCATTTCCCAAAATCTGCATGTGAGCTGTGGTGCATTTAAAGGATAAATAAATAATATGTACATATAAATTGCTCAGAGGGACATTAAAGGAGACAGAAGATGCTTTGAGTCAGTTATTATGGATAAAATATTTTATAAGTGTCATTTCCGTTGTAAGTCAGGTTGCAAATATCACTGTTATAGGAAATTCTGCAGCTAAAATATTCTGAGAGGGAGTCTTTATTCAAATCATGTCTCTGCATGCAGTCTAGCATTCTTATTTAAATATCTAACAGGCCCAGAGAGTTCCCAAGAAAAGGGCTTCAGTTTGCAACATGTTCTGTAACATCACCCACCTGTCCATTTTCCCAAATTACTGAAAGGTCATCCAAGTCTGAGGAGGAACTCACACTGTGTCTGTTAGTCACTCCCAAAAAATGAGTCAGCCTTCACTGCTGCCACCCAGGATCTGACAATGAAGACCTGGCAGAAGGTTTGCATTTGCTGTTACTCTGGTGTATTTTTGGCTGCTGATTTTACTATAAAGCTGATTTTGTTTTCATATTAGACAGGAAAAGATTCCAAAGCACTCTTTGGAATTACACTGCTTTACTTCAATGGAACCAGGTATTTTTGTTGTTTTTGGGTTTTCAGTGAAGGTTGCCAGCACTACAGAGAGTTGTTGCAGGTGCAGAGACCCTGTTAGATTGAAATAGAGCCAGATACTCCTCTGAGGAGGTTTTCCTCTATATAGACCTAATTCAGGAATTACCTTTGGAAGCCTGTTGATACCAAGGAGCAGAGAATAGTAACCCAGTATCCATTACTGTTGCTTTTTATAGGTCTCCTTTCAGTTCTGACAGAAAGCAGCAGGGATGGATTTTTGCTGGTAATTTGGAGAGCCTTTTGATGGTATTGGCACGATTTTGCAGTTTCTGATGGGAAATTTTACTGTTCTCTTTGCAGTTCATGGCATCAAGTGGACATGCAGCAATGGCAACAGCAGTTCAGGGTTCTCAGTGGAACAGCTCGTGCAGCAGATCCTCGACAGCCACCAGACCAAGCCCCAGCCTCGAACACACAACTGTCTCTGCACTGGTACCTTGGGTGAGTACCTCAGGAGGGCACAGGGTGACCCAGCTTCACCCAGTCTGGGAGCAGGGTTTGTAGTACTGAGGTGACAAAAACGCTGTCTCATGAAAGACACAATGAACTCAGAGTCGGCGGGAGAAGTCTCGAGCATGAAAAGATGCAGCTGGAACTTTTGGGGAAAATGTCAATGCTTTCTAATAAATGCAGTCCATACATGAGCTGCTCAAAAAGGTATACTCTTTTCTACATGTGCAAATTCTGTTACCTCAAAAAGCCTCAAAATCTAATGTTCTTCCAACTTTGCCCTCTGAATTCGTCGCCCTGCAGCTCACTTTTTTGAAGAAGTGCTCAGGTGGTTAACTACAAGGTATCACTGAGATAAGACAGGTCTTGTTTAGGTATCATGAAAATACAGATCTCTTTCCTGTTAAAGGAGATGACCTTGTTTTAGATGACACTACAGCAGCAAGAAACAGCATCCTTAGTGTTAGCATTTCCCACAGACAGTGGGAAGCTAAGTGATTTGCTTTCCAATTCATCTGCTTTATAGCTGCTCCTTTCTAGCACTTTGGTCAAATAAAGTATATGACATATTAAATAGTCTTTAGCAAAACTTATAAAGAAAAGTTGTCAGTGCTTCAAAGGGTTTATTTTTTTCTTCTTTTCTTGAGCAGTTGCATTATACAATCAAGGCTTGAATAAGAATGATGACCTCTGAAATACCTGAGTTTGGATTAAAATTCACCCCTTAAGGCTCAGCATTTGATCCAGGCTTGAAGATCTGAACATGAATCCTTTTATTCTTCCCTTTGATGTTTTGTCTTGTGCTAAGTCTGCACAGTGCTTTTTAACATAACAGTATTGCTTTGTTTTGTAACTGGCTTGCACATTGACACACACATTCCCAATCCCTTACTGTCATCCACAAATATAGCAGCATGAAAGCCTTTCCCTTGTTCCTGTTCATTTCTATACCTAGGAGAATAAAGAGATTTAATATTGTATTTAATCTCAAAAGCACTGTCTTGAACTACTTTAAGCGACCTCATTCAAATCTTGAACACATAATAGAGAAGTTCCCCTTCAAGGGCAAGCAACAAAAGATTTAGCAAATTGCAGTGGCTACATGGATACTTGATGTTGCCCAGAAGATGGCATTTGTAATTGCAGCCATGAGCTATAGCAAGGAGGCTTCTTCCCCCCTTCAGTCATTCTACAGTTCTGTTATTAATGTTCTTAGCTCATTCTAGGGAAAATTAATCAATTAAGGAAAGGAACATCAAAAATTCATGGGCTGCTGTTCTTTGAATGGCAAAAGCAGTCCCTGCACAAGAGCTTGTGAACTAAGGTGCCTTTGCAGACCAAATTGTTTACTTCATCCTGCCTGATTACAAGCTCTAGGAATGCAGGTGATGTTACCTTTACAGGCTGGTTTAATTCATGGAGGAATTTCTTCTTCTGTTCTGCTTGAACATTCTTCAGCAGCGCCAGTGCTGGCTGTGTGCTCTGTGTGCTCCTCTCAGAGTACAATGTGTCTGTCAGCACAGGAATGGCTGAGAGTCAGAGAAACACATAACCATCCTTTTGGGAGGGCAAGAATGCTTTGTATGGCTAATGGGTTACTTCTTTAATAATTTGATTGGCAACTGTAAGACACAGTGATAACAGGGAAATGTGGGCTACAGTCTGCCAGGGCAGGGACATGATGTGGCATCTGTGACCTCCAGATTACTGGTCAGCATCTGTGCCCCAGGAGTGGTTGTCAAACTTCCCAACATCACCCAGTGTAGAGAGCTGAGATCTGTGTTCCAGGGGCTGAGGTCTTGTCCATGGGGCAGATGGAACAGGGCCCTGTGTCACAGCTGACAGCAGCAGCACTTGCTCTGCAGAATTTTCACTGAGATTAGGCACATTTAAATAACTCTAAAACTTGTCACAGATGCCAATTCCCTTCTGGGAGGAAGGGGGCAGGTGCTCCAGGGGGTGAGGGTAGAAGTGCCTGTGTGCCTGTTGTGAGGTTGTTGTCATTGCATGCAGTGTATCTGTGCATTAGGCAGGGCCTGTACTTCTGGTACTGATGAGAAATTAATTTTATTTCTAAGATGTCTCCTCCTCTCTCATGTGTGTACTCACTTTCTCTCACACATAAATGCACAAGCATAGCTGTCCCTTGCTACAGCCATGAGATACACAACTGGCATTGTCCTAATTTTGTATTTACTGAACAGCAAATACTGTTGTTTTCTGGCACAGGGGCAGGAAGCAGTGTGCATCACAAGTGTAACAGTGCCAAACACCGCATCATATCACCAAAGGTTGAACCAAGGACAGGTGGGTACAGCACTCATTCAGAGGTACAAAATAACGATGTCTCTGAAGGCAAGAATGAGCACAGTCATGGCAAGACCTCCAGCCGAGAGAAGAGGAACGGCAAAGTGGCAAAACCAGTGTTGCTCCATCAAAACAGCACTGAGGTTTCTTCCACCAACCAGGTGGAGGTCCCTGACACGACCCAGAATTCTCCTGTGTCCATCAGCAGTGGGTTAAACAGCGACCCAGATATGGCAGATAGCCCAGCTGTCACTGGTGTGTCCAGTATGGCTGTAGCATCAGTTATGGGAAGTTTGTCACAAAGTGCCACTGTATTTATGTCAGAAGTCACCAGTGAAGCTGTGTACACCATGTCACCCACGTCTGGCCCAAATCAACACCTTCTGTCCTCAGATGCAGCTGCACAAGGACTGGTACTTGCTGTGAGTTCAGATGGACACAAGTTTGCTTTTCCAACAACTGGCAGTTCAGAGAGCTTGTCCATGCTACCCAGCACTGTCTCTGAGGAACTTGTGCTCTCCACAACTTTAGAAGGAAATAGGAAAATTCCAGAAACCACCATGAATTTTGACCCAGACTGTTTTCTTAACAATCCCAAGCAAGGGCAGACTTATGGTGGAGGAGGTATGAAAAGTGACAGCATCAATACCAACATAAGGCAGTCACCCACAACAGAACGTAGCTTCAACTTCAACACAACCCTCACAAAAGAAATTAAAACTGAGGACACATCTTTCGAACAACAGATGTCCAAAGAAGCATTTTCCTCCACTTCTGCATCTAACACTCTCACACTTAGTACTGGTTCAGGTTTACTTCCATCTGGAGGAGGTCTGAGCCCGAGTACCACCCTGGAGCAGATGGACTTCAGTGCCATTGACTCCAACAAGGACTATTCTTCCAGCTTCAATCAGACCGTCCAGAGCCCTCACGTCCATCAGACCCCTTCCCCCAGCTTCTTTCTGCAGGATGCCAGCAAACCTCTTCCCCTTGAGCAAAACACTCACAACAATTTGAATGACACAGGTAGTTCATTTGTGAACACGTTAGGAATCTCCAGTGTGAAAACAGAGTCCTCGTCCCAAACCACTTCCAACTGTAATGGCACAGTGGAAACCAGAATAGAGTCCACCTCTTCTATCCAGCTCATGCAGTTCCAAGCAAACTTCCAGGCTATGACTGCAGAAGCTGAAGTTCCCATGGAGACCTCCCAGCAGGCAGAAGGAAATGAAAATCTACTTAAATCAGGGGATCTTCAAGCCTGCAACACAGAACACTACTTACAGCCTGAGGCCAATGGGGGTATCAGGAATGGAAACAACCTCCCTATTCTCCAAGGAAACATGGTACAAGGACTCTATCCTGTGGCCCATCCTAGCTTAAATAACTCCTCCAACATGGAACTTAACTTAGACCACTTTGACATCTCCTTCAGCAACCAGTTTTCTGATCTAATTAATGATTTCATATCGGTGGAAGGTGGGAGCAACGCTCTGTACGGACACCAGCTGGTGTCGGGTGACAGCGCTGGACTGTCTCAGCCTGAGGAGAGTAACAGAGCAACGTACAACCAGGCCGAAATGTGCATTCCTTGCTGCAGCCCTCAGCAAGCCAACATGCAGCTCAGCAGCACGGAGAACGGAGCCAGCACCATGGCGTACATGCACGTGGCTGAGGTGGTCTCAGCAGCTGCAGCACAAGGCACTCTGGGGTTGCTGCAGCAGAGCGGGCGCCTGTTCATGGTGACAGATTATTCACCAGAATGGTCTTACCCTGAGGTAAGTCCAGGGCTTTTACTCACTGATGTTTACTGCTTTATCTTTTGTCGCTTTGTTAATAAGGGGAACTGTTCTGTTAAAGCTTTAAAAAGGCTTTTATATTTCTCTCCAAGTTAGGGTATTCAAGGCTGCTTGCATGTCTGAGTATACTTTTAATTAAGTACTTCATTATTCTGACAAGGCCCTTTCTTCACTTAGGAAGCATTTGAACAGAAAGGTATTGTTTCATTGAAAGCCACGTCTTTCCCTCATGATGGCTTCATAGTGCTCCCTAGGCCCAGTAGAGCCATAGAGTTTGCAAACTGGAGCTGTTCCTTAAATTTCTCACTGATGTTCCTGGAAGAATAATTCAAGGCCTGCACAGCCTTAATGAGTTCAGCATTTCCCTCCATCTCACTGACTTCCAAAATCAGTCACATGCCCCATAAGCTGAAAATGGCAGCAGCACAGACCTTGCTGATGTGAAGGAGTGCGTGAGGAAAGAGATTGAGCCACTAATTGGNAAAAAAAAAAGGGGGTGGTGGAGGGGGGTGTTTTCATAGGCCTGGCCTTCGAGCGCTGTTGGTCTGTACCGAGGTGTGCAATGACTGCTCAGGGCCGGTGTCCCTGTCCCCGCAGCGCTGTCCGGTTCCGGGGGGATGTGGCCGGACATTCCCGGCCTTTGCCGAGCGGGACCGGGCCGAGCGGGACCGGGCGGGGAGCGGCACCGGGCTGAGCGAGACTGGGCTGAGCGGCACCGGGCCGAGCGAGAC
>VZTB01017785.1:149319-185886 GCA_013397245.1 Thryothorus ludovicianus | reverse complement strand
GCCCCTGCCCCCCGGAGCCCGCTGCCGATCGCGGCCCCAGCGCTCGGGCCGCGATGCTCGCGGCCGCTGAACGGCTCCAGGGCTCGTCCTCCGCCGCGGCCTGCCGGGCTGCCCCGAGCCCCAGCTATGCCGGCCGGCGTTAGCCCGTCCGGGGCGCGGGGGGGACACCGCTGAGACCCGCCGGCGCTGCGACAGGACCGCGGGGCTCCAGCTGGCTGCGAGGATGCGAGAGACGGCAAGCAGGTCTGGGGGGAGCCTGCTCTGCCCGCCCCTGCTGCGGGGTCTGCGCCAGATGCTGGCTGGAGCCTCCGCTGATGCCTTGTAGACTCCCAGGTCAGTCCTCTGGTGCCAGGTGTTGTCACATTATTTACCTGGAAGCAGGTAGAGGGACTACAGAGGGGTCCGGGACCCCCAGCCGTTGCAGGTGGACGTGCACATGTGACAAAGTACTGCTTTCAGTAAGTATTGTAGGAGAAAGTGTTGTGCAGTGTTTGTTTGGGATTAAATCTGCATGCTTCTGTGTTGTGCCTCACTTTTGTACTTCCACGATGACTGCTCGCTTTGCTGCTCGCTGTGCCCCCAGCCGTGGGACGCGGTCGTGTTTTCGTGTAGTCGCCCTCCCGTGTTGGTCCTCTGCCCCTCCCGAGTGATGTTGCGATGCAGGCTCGGAGTTGTGACAGCACTTTAATTGTAGCATCACGTGTGCAGCAGGACACATTACATCGGAGCGCCTCCAGCTCACAGCCTCGTGTTCTGAGCTGGCACAGCGCAGGAGGAGGTCGGTAGCCCAGACCTTCTTGGGGATCTTAGGGATGCTGGAAGCACACGCCTGCTCTGCACCACGTTATTGGAGAGCTTGTTTTGCAGCATGCTTTGCCAGAAAGAGCGGGACTAGGAAGAGGACTTCAGGAGACACTGGACTGCTTGCAGTTTAGATGGGGTAAACATGACTGATTACAGACTTCACAAAAGCTTCCAGCAAAGGAGATCTCTGTCTTGCTTGCTGACCTGTTCCAGTGCTTCACAGTTTTGTAGCTTGCAGCAATTCCTATTTATCTAACTTTGCAGCAGATAGAGGTCATTTTATAGCATGCTGCTCTTCAGTGTGGTGATTTCAGAGTGAGTGTTTTGGCTCTTGAGGTTGCAGATATAATGAGAGAAAACTTAGCTCAGAATTGTTACCATATGCATACATCAATACCATACACTTGTACTGTAAGCACAGATACTGTAATGTGGCATGAGGTGCTTTTTTCCTGTATGTAGCCCCTGGAGGAGGAAATCTCCTGGAGCACTGGGCAGGTGAGCACCAGCACAGCACGTTCTCCTAGGCTGTTGCTCTTTGCATACATCCAAAAACATTTTTCATAGTATTGGCACCCGTCAGGTTGGTTTCTGACCTAAGATGCAGACTGACTGTAGGCAGACAGATTTTATACAAATTACAAATAAGCACAAGAAGTGATGTCTTTAGCAGCGTGCCTTACCCCTAAAATATATAAAGTACACATGGCATGTTTAAAACCTTCATTTCCCGAAGCTGTTCCTGGATAGCATTAAAATCTTGCCCTCCCTAAGCCCTGGGGAAGAGAAGCTTGAAAAATAGGGCAGCAGTTGCTTTATTGCTGTTGGTGTAGAGGCTGCCACTTGGGGAAGAAGTCAGCCTGAGCAATCCTCCTGCTTCTCCTTTCTAGTAATGGCGTGATAAAGCAGACAAGACCCTGTTTTGAGGGAGCACTGGCTGCTGGGGGGATGACAGAGAGGAGCAGAGTAATCCCAGATGATATGGGAGTAAAAACTGAAGTCCTACAGCTCTGGAAGAACTGTGGGAAAAATGTTGACAGTAAGAAATCATGCCTTGGCAAGTGAATTAATGGCTTAAAATCACTGGCAATATCTGTGTGTGCAAGTCTGGATGACTTCATCATTCCTGCCCATGCCCAGTAGTGTTCATTTGTTGGGTGAAAGCATGGGGTTTCTTCAGCTGCTGCTTAGGCTCAGAGTGTACAAAACAATGTTTTCCTCATCTCATACCAATAGTTGTGGCGTTTCTGACTGATCAAAAATCTTGGAAGTGGCCTGCCTCATTAACATAG
This sequence comes from Thryothorus ludovicianus, assembly GCA_013397245.1. Taxonomy (NCBI): domain Eukaryota; kingdom Metazoa; phylum Chordata; class Aves; order Passeriformes; family Certhiidae; genus Thryothorus; species Thryothorus ludovicianus. The sequence continues at coordinate 183,790 of VZTB01017785.1, read as the reverse complement.
ATATGCATTTGTCCTAGAATATGAATGTTACATGTTTTTGTTTGCTGGCAGAGGCTGTGACCTGTAACAACTTACTGCTAAAGAGAGGTTCTTATAAGGGGCTTCGAGGATGTAACTGCAGTTTAATTTCAGAAATAGATATTCCTGCAACAATGTCACCTCAGAAATCAAATTGATAATGATCAATGATGATAAATGATCAAATTGATATTTCAACATGAAAGATGTTCAGGATTTGTACTGTACAGAAGAATTGAGCAAGATCTTATAGACCAGTGGCAGATGATTTGCAAAATAGAAACAGAGCACTGGCACTGTGAGTGACGTGGCCTTAGACTGCTTCCATCCCTACCCACAGCTTGTGCTGGATGAGAGAATATGGTGAGAAAATTCTGGCTTGCTCTGCAAAACAGAAAAATGTCTTCATGCTGCATGGCTTTTTTTACAGTGCTCAGCTGTCACACTTGTTCAGTTCAGTCTGTGTGTGCTCAGGCAGGGAATGATTTAACACAGAAACTGCCAGTCAAGAAACAGCACAGACTGGGAAACCAAAGCCCTCAGTGTGGCTCTCCACATCAGAGCATCCAAGCTCTGAACACGTGCAGATGCAGATCTCACACACCACTGTTAGCTCAGTGTTTGGAATTCTGTGGGGGAGTGATTATCTGCTGGGCAGGTGCAGCCCCTGTGGAATGTGCAGGACATCATGGACCCTCATCCTTCAGTCCTTCCAGCCAGATACTTGTCTGTCATTTTGTTTGTGCAGCATGGAAAAAGCCTCCAGACTTCCACGAGAGAGTGTGGAAAAAGAGAAAGTGTTGTTAACACCGCTTGCTATTAAGAACTGCCAATTTATTTTTTATCTGTATTTTCAGCAGTGTTTCCCCTGTAACAGTTCTGGCTGCACTGCTAAGTCAGGTGTGGCACAGACAGTTTCTTGCTGTTTGAAGCTTGCTTGGTAGAGGGACTGAAGATCCTTTGGGATGTGTTCTTGTCCAGTATAGCAGTGTGCAGAGATGAGAAAAGCAGCTCTCTGTGATTATTTCTTAAAATTGTCCTGTTAAGCAGAGGAAGGCTTGTCACTTACTGTTGTGCCTTGCTATTCTCACTGGGGCCATGGTGCTGTTTTTGGTACCTCACAAAGGAAGTGCAGAACTGATGTTTGATGAAGGTGTGCCTTTACTACCTGTTGTAATAAATATGGCAATGCTCTGAGCTGTGCCTGCCCATGGGGGACACTGCGTGCACAGCTCAAAACCAGAAATCCTGCTGTTGGAAGAGGCTTTGGGTTAGGCAGTGGGGAGGGCTGTGCAGAGGAGGGGCTGTCAGGGGGGTGTAGGTGAAGTGTTTGCAGATGCTGTGTGTTGGTTCCCCTGTCAGTACAGGGTCGGTGCAGTCAGGGGGTGTTAAAGGCTGCACAAGGCACGTGCTTCTGCAGCCTCCAGTGAAAACTTGTGTCACGTAAATGGCTGGCATCTGTTCAGAGTCTGACTGGAGAAATTCAGTGTTTATTGGAGAACGCAGAGGGAGAAAATGGAGGTGTGGCTTCCAGAATCTTGGAGATAAAACTAACTCCTCTGCTCCCTGCATTTTCCATTCTCCGTGCCTGCAGTGGTGACTTACTGAGCTGTTGGTGCTTTAAATTCATTTTGAAAGGATCTGGTTTAAGTAAACACCACTGGATCAAACCAACCCTAGGAAAAAACAAAAGGTGATGTTAAACAATGTCCAGGTTGTCTGGGTGTAACTGTGCAAGCATACAGGCTGTAACTGTGTAAGATGCTAGCTGATATAAACAACCATGTATCCTTAGAGGATTTGTACCAGAATTGTTCTGCATCTTTAGATAGGTTCAGTGCATAACCTCCTGTCATTACTGTGATCAGTAGTAGGCTCTCTCACAATGCAGATGAAAATGAAGTTTGTTCTGCACTTAAAAGATGGTTTGTATTTTAGGGAAATGAGTATGAAACTCAAACCAATTGCTTAATACTGGTCAAAATCTGACCAGGCAGCTCCTCCCTGTCCCTCCCTCCTGGGACAGTTCAGTTCCCCTTGTGCTGCCTCCACTCTCCTTGTTATGCTAGGGGAAAGATAGTGAGAAGTAATTTTGGTGTTACATTGATACTGTTGAAGAAGAATAATTTCCAGGGAAGATACAGTGTTCAGAATATTTTCTGTGAAATTATTCTGTGTCTTGGAGATACAGAAATGTAGTTATTTTCATCACCTTTGGTGGAGGAAGCCTTGAAGAACACCTTTAGAAACAGTCTCTGTATTTCCTAAAGAATATTAACACTTTTCTTAGATTGATATGTAATGGAAAAACTCAGTAAATGCACGAACTTGCATGTGTAACTTATGAGCTTGCAAAGAGATACTAAATTCTTTCATCAAAAGCAGAATTTTTTGGCAAAACCTTAAATAGTGAATATTTTTGTATCCATATGGATCTTTGTTACCTTTGGACAAAATGAGGGCGCTTCCAGTGCAAGGCATTTCCGTGGGCTCAGGCTGTTTAGATTTCCTGTACAATGTAGCAGGAGAAAAGCTTATTTGGACAGTTATTTTTATGCTATTGAGCTCTCATCTTCAGTGTACTGCAAAAGACCTGCTTGTCATGAGATCCTCTGCTGGCTGTAAAAGACAAGAATGTGGAAACTGTTGCTGTAACTTCAATGCCTGTTAAGCAGGTGGCCCTGCAGAGACCCCTGAAGTGAGCAAGAGAGAAAAGATTGTGGCTAGAAAAATGAGGAATAACACAGGATAAAAGGTCTTGTACTTGTCAGAGTGATAGCTGTCATGTTCAGCCCTGTAGCTGTTGTAGCCCTTCTCTCAGGTGTTGCATCTGTTGGCTCATGAGCTGGGAGTGAACCAGCTGGACATGGTCCAGAATGCTGTAATGTGCTGTGTGTTCAGGGCTGGGGTGGGAGGGGAACATTTTGCCTCATTGCTGAGTTCAGGAGGAACCTTGGGGGAAGATGTTCTCTCTCTCACTCCCTCCCTGCCCCGGTCCTCCCGTTTTTCTATTCTGTGGTTTCGTTTGGGATTTTTGTTGTAGATTTTTTGTTGTTGTTAGTTTGTTGAGGGATTTTGTTTGGTCTTTTTGGTAGACTAGTGCAGTACACACAGTTCAAGTGACCAGTTCCTTTTGAAAGGGATATCTTGGTGTAATTGATACTGCAGAATGATGAAAACAGTATTCATAAATAATTTTGGAGTTGTCATCAGTTGTGTCTTGCTTTGGCACTAATTTTGGTCACCTGGAAAATGGGGACCATAGGGGCTCCTTCCCTTCACTGCTGCCCCACTTAACCTCATTTGTTGCCAGGAGCTTTCTCATTTGGGGGCACACCCTGATCTGGGTTAATTCTGATGTTCTCTTGTAGGCAGCAGAGAGGGCTCTGGCTCTGGCCATGCTGTGCTGGCGCTCCAGAATGTTTGTTTCTACTTCCTATTTTACTAATAGCAGCATATTTCTAAAGTGCTTGATCTGGTCAGAACCAATTAGTCCTGCCCTTAGTATTTTCCAGGAGCACTGCCAGGTGTCTGAATAGGAGTACCTGAGAGCACCAGATGCTGTTTTGAATTGTTTCTTAAGAAAAATTCCCTGCTTTCATTTCTTTGGTTTAGTGTTTCTGTCTGGGGACATTGGTGGATGACAGGTGTGCCTTTGGTAACTTCAGTCTTCTGTCAAAAACTGACAGGAAGTTCTCAGTATCTTTAGCTTGGGATCAGAAAAGGTGAAGGCTTCACTCTTTACATATCAGAAAGCCCAGAGAGAAGAGCTTGGAAAATAGTCACAAACACAGGCTCCTCCATTTCTGTTTCAGAGTGGTTTCAGATTGGAAAAAAAAAAAAAAAAACAAAAACAGAGGGAAAACTGTAATCTGTACTTCTGCATTTCACTAGATTTTCTCTTTCTGTTTCCAGGTGTACAAAATTATTCTCTCTTGACCCTAAATCCCAGAATCTTGCAGCCCTGAGCTTGTTGGTTTATTACTCTGGTTCAAGCCAAATTTCTTCTTTTAAAAAGATGCTGCTTCTGCCTGTACAAGGCTGAGGGCTCAGATACGACACCCAGTGTGTCTTGCTGCTCTCAGCTCTAATAAATGCAAGCACTAGTACCCCGCTAGGGAGGGTGGTGTTACCTGTGTGCAGCAGAGCCATTCCCTGCAGGGCGAGCACTTCTCCAGGTGCCCGAGCTGTCGCAGCTGTGTTTGCACAGGCCCGCGGTGGGAGGGGACAGCTCAGCAGGGCCAGGTCTCTCTGCCAGTCTCTGCAGTGGACGTGCTCTGCCTGGCAATGGGGAGGGAGGAGACAGCGGTGTGGACTGCACTGCAGCACACTGCAGCACTTCTGGAGCAAAGATTGCTGGGCAAACAAGGGCTGCTGTTGCTGCCGTGTGCTGACCGCAGCTGGAGGACGGGGCCCTGGCACTGCATCAGCACCGCGAGTGTTTCATGATCCATCTGCCAGCCCTTCCCCGGGGGCTTTGCAATTAACAGCACAGCTGAAGGATTAGTAAGGTGCTAACAGGAAATCTTTCGGACCAGTGAGCTCACCTCTGACCAGAGGTTAGATGGGAGGTGCTGGCCACAGTCCTTTGTCCCTGGCTCTTGAGCTGCCAGAGTGAGATGCTGAAGCTGGCCAGAAGGGAGTGGAGCTCTTGCCTGCTGTCAGACCACAGCAGCCTCTTGGTGAGAAGGGGATTTCTCCATCCTGTGGACCTGAGCTGTCTTGTACCAATGGTCTGCAGTATGGTCCTAAGTGCAGTACAGCAGAGATCCACATCTCTCCAATACCCTTTAGTGAGAACTGTGCCTTAGAGTGCAGCATCTGAGTACTCCTACAGCCTTCCAGGGAGGGCTGTGTGTTCTTCTTGGAGAAGGCTGACACGTTTAAAACTTCATCAGAGCTTGTCTATTTTGGTGCACATACTCCTTTTCCTTTCAGTGGGCTTGGTTTTGGGTTTATGAGTGTTCTGCACCACCACACTATTGATGCATGAAACTGAGCAGTGTGAGGGCTGTCTCTCCCTTACAGTTTACTACCTGTGCTCTTAGCATGATGTCAAGATTCATTAAATGTTCCCTATCCACAAAACAGTCCTGCTGAGCTTCACTTGAGCTGCATGAAACTTATCCTTTGTGAGTCACAGGACAGAAAGAGCTCTGCATTTGCAGCCATTCCTTCTGCACTGACTGGCCCTATCCAGAGAATCATTGCCTCAGCTGATCTCCACTGCACCAGGTTCAGCAATGATCTGTTAATCTGTCTGAACCTCTGCTCCACCATTCAAGCCTTAGTAGCTGTAGGATAGTGCTATGTTATAATGCAATGAGGGGGAAATGAGTAACACAGCCTTGTGGCTTCTGCAGGGGCCAGAGGGCTCCAGAGTTCCCCAGCTTCCCAGAGTGGTGTGTGACAGGATTGTCAGTGGCCATATGCCAATTTCTGGTAGTTCTGTTTCTGCTACTTGGCTGAAGCTGTTTTCCAAAAAAGGGAGCCTGCCAGGAAAGGAGTAAGTGTCCTGTTAAAGGCTCCTTTTCCTATGCACAGAAAGAAGCAGAGGAGTCTTTTTCTTCCAGGCATCATTATTGCATAATTCCAGGAGGCAAGCCAAGCTGAATTCAAGACTCTTGTAAACTGGGGGTGTGACTCTAAAATGACAGATGTGATCCTACTGAAATGCTCTCTGAATGGGTGTATTTGCTTAGGGTTTGTGTTTTGAAAGACTTTGCATTACCCCTAGTATTGTATGCATACAGCTAGACTCACAAGGAAAGGGATTTGTCTTCTGCCTGCATTTTTCATTTTGCTCTGTTTTCTGTAAGGAGGTTCTCTGGAATTGCAGTCAAAGGATTGCTGCAGGAAGTTGAAGAGCTAGAATACTGCAGGGCAAGTGTGTGTGTGCATTTACAAGCAGAACAAACCTCTGTCTCTTCCAGGATAGCTGTTTGTGACTTCCTGTAGTTGGCTGTCAAAACCTGAGCTTCTTTCCCATGGAATTGTCCTTACTCTGGCTTTCTCCAACCTAGATAACCAGTTCAGGATGTCCATACTGGAGCGACTTGAGCAGATGGAGAGGAGAATGGCTGAAATGACAGGCTCCCAGCAACACAAACAAGGAGTAGGAGGCGGGAGCAATGGGAATGGGAACAGTGGAACACAAGTGCAGGTACAAACCCTTCTGTGTCCAGACAGAGCTTTATGCTTTCTTACCAGGAGTTGTTTTGGAGGGTGAGGTTTGGAAAGGGTTATAGTTTGTCCTGAGTAACAAGTCTGGTTTGTGAGTGTCTAACAGCAGCTGGTTTTCGGTATCATTTGCCACTATCTTAGTCCTTGTAGGAGGGGAAGGCTGCCTGTTCAGGGCAAGCTGCTGCTTCTCTCCGTGGTTAAACTGGGTTGTGTGTGGTGTTGCAGTGCGTTTCTGGGACTGGGACACTGGGCAGCTGCTTCGAGAGCCGCGTGGTGGTGGTGTGTGAGAAGATGATGAGTCGTGCGTGCTGGGCGAAGTCCAAGCATTTGATCCATTCAAAGACTTTCCGAGGAATGACACTGCTCCATCTAGCTGCTGCCCAGGGCTATGCTACTCTCATCCAGACCCTCATCAAATGGCGGTAAGACACAGCCTGCTGCCCTGTGGGATGTCAGTACAGGCACAGCAGGAGCATATATAAAATGCTCAGTCCACGTTTCTGGTTGTCTTGTACAAAGAGCCAAGCTCCTGAACTTGTTCCCTGATCTGATTGGACCTGTCTCTTGGGAGTGATTCCAGTCTCTGTTCTTTATGTCTGTGGTGGGGGCACTGTCTGTAGTAAATACACATGTTGTGGGTATGTGTGTGGCCTCTTCTCTATGGTATGGTGCTTTAGATAAATCTGTGCTTGGACACTGATCCTGACATGGCTACAGAGCATCATTCCTTCTCCTGTTTCTCCTGCAGCACCAAACATGCAGACAGCATTGATCTGGAGCTGGAAGTTGACCCTTTGAATGTGGATCATTTCTCCTGCACTCCTCTGGTAAGAGCAGGGTCTAAAATTTCTGAGAGAGTCTGAGGGCCCTTTGGGGAGTTCTTTCTGACATGTTATTTTCCTAAATTGTTTCACTCTCTGGAGAGAAAATGTTCCTTTGTGTTCCTGCTGCATACGTGGTAAGACATGGTACTGTCAGCTTCCTGGCATTTTGTTGAGAGAGAGCATACAGAACAAAACTTTTTCATTGAGAAACATGAGGAAAGGGGACAGACAGAAGGTTCTGGTTAGTGTTTTACACAGAATCTAGTCTCCACTATCATGGTGTGAAAAGGATTTCATGTGCCTTCTTTCACATTGTCCTCTGTGACTGTTTAACTGTAGAGGTTGTAAAGTTATAAACTATCTTGGTCACTGCAGTCATGAAATCATGACTGAGAACTTAGACAAGCAAAAAGCCAAAACAGATGGAACCAGAACTGCCAGTTTACAGCTCAGAGTATTGATTTTAATGTTCTGAACCCTTGGTCCTGTCTGCATGTTTCTGACCTCAGAGTATGAAGATGTTCTGTCTCTGCAGTGATGTCAATGTCACAATAAAACTCCAAAACAAAAGAAAACAGTCAGCTTTATTTGTAAATTGGTAGTTCCTCTGTTGTAGGAGAGAATCACATGTATTCAGTCCTCTATATTGGCCTTTTGTTGGGTTGGGACATTTGTAAATGTAATCTGCTGGCTTTGAGCATGTCATGGTTTTATTTATCAGAAAAGTTTTTCCTTGAGTTGAGATCAGACTCCACTGCACTAATAAGAAAGGAGAAGGCAGATCTCCCAGTGGGTCATTTACCTTTTCCTCTTCAGATGTGGGCGTGTGCCCTGGGCCACATGGATGCAGCTGTTGTGCTGTACAAGTGGGACCGCCGAGCCATCTCCATCCCCGACTCCCTCGGGAGGCTGCCCCTGGCCATCGCTCGCTCTCGGGGCCACGTGAAGCTGGCAGAGTGCCTGGAGCAGCTGCAGCGAGATGAGCAAACTCAGCTCGGGCAAAACCCCAGGATTCAGTGTCCCTCGAGCACAGACTCCAACACAGAGAGCTGGGTGTCCCAATGGCACAGTGAGCTTGTTGCTTCTCAGGAGCCTCAGAAGGGAGTCACAGTGATTTCCAGTACAAACACAGGTAAAACATCTCAGAGGGCATGCTGTGTTTTGCTGACATTTAACATGTGAAAATGTCAGGGCAAGGAGCTCAGCTGGGCGGCAGGTGCTGCTTGTAGCCTTGCTGTCTATGCTTAATTCTTGTGCTTTATACACTTGCATGAGCATCAGGAAGAGGAGTGAATGCCTGCTTTGGAAAGATTTGTGTATCTTAGGAGTGGTTGAGACAGTCCTCCCTGGGTGGTTGTTAGTCCCTTTGCACATCTCTCAGGTGTCCATAGAGCACAGCACAGACTTTGGCCTGAGGCAGAAGCTGTTGATGTTCCTATAGCAGTTGTGACTTGCATGTTTAGTTTTGACCATTGATTTATTTGTTAACAGAGCTGAGGCGGCCAAGATCAGAACCTTCCAGCTATTACAGTAGTGAGACTCAGAAAGATTACCCTGCACCCAAAAAGCATAAGCTGAGCCCTGAGTATTTTCAAGCCCGGCAAGAGAAGCTGCTTTCCACTGCACTGAGCCTGGAACAGCCAAGCATTAGGAAGCAGAACTCCAGCTCCAAGCAATCCTCTGCTGAGACAATCAGCCCCAGTGAAGGGCTGAGGGACTATGGCCGGGAGCTCTCCCAGCACATCCCAGAAGTTACTGGGTACCGGGGCTCTGGCAGCCAAGCAGGCATCAAATGGAACCCAAAAGACATTTATATTGGTGTGTCTGCAGTGCAGGTGGCAGGGAGCCAGAAGGGCACTGCCCTGGGGAAGGATGCTGTGGCCCATCGGCTGCGCCAGCGGGAGCAGATGAATGTGTTGATGATGGCCGACAGGGAGATGGTGGATGCAGAACTCTTGTCCTACAGGGATAACGCAGGGGATGAGGACTGTTTACACCACATGGATGAACTGCAGGTAAACACACCCACATCATCAAGATGAGCAGTCTCACAGAGCACAGAGGCTGCACAGAGGATCCTGACTGGGATAAACTCCCTGGAGGCCTCTAGAGAATGAATTGTGCTTTGAGGAAGGAGGTGGTCACACAGTCAATATATACTTTCATTGTATACTTTCTTCCAATTTCATAAAGGCTAATGGTTAGCATTTCGGGTTGTACACTGGCATACACTTCAGCAACATACAGAATGCACAAAATTGTTTGCAGTTGTGCAAGGGAAAAGGAAAAATCAGAGCCTAATCACAGCAGTGCATGTGACTCGTGGCCCACTAGTCCTGTGGGAACTGGCAGCAGTCCCTACAAAGACAAGATGTGAGAGAGGTAGTGCTGTGGTTGCAGGCCAGGCCTCTGCACTTCAGCAGGAAGGAGGTAAGAAAGAGGGGAGAATGGGAGAGACAGTGGGTTTGGGGAAGGAAGAATCCCACTAGGTGTGGAATAGAGAAAATAAAAATACAACAGAAGCAGGAGAGGCATATGAGAAGTTGTCACTGGGAGAAAGATACCGAGGTTGTCTGAGCAAATGGATAATGGGAACACAGCCTTGCCTGTTCTGCTTTGATATCTCTGAATGCCCTCCTCTGACTGGTGTAACACGGGTGAAGCAGAGCATTGCAAACAAGAACAGTTTTCTGTTCTCTGAGTTGAAAATTCTTGTGAAATTTGCTGAGCTGAGGGATATCATTCAGAAGGATTCTTGACAATATTTTGTCCCAAGATTTTTACTTCTCTTTATTGTCTTGTCGTGCTCTACTGCACAACTCAGCACAAGAGCAGTAAAGTCACTTTTCCTTTGGAAATAACATACTAGTGACAGCTGTAGAGGGAGGGCTCAGAGACCTTTCACCAGATCTCTTGGGCTCCCCATAAAGGAAAAAAGAGATCAGGGAAATATGAAACCCTGCAGTGCTTGGTCTGAAGAGGCAGAAAAGCCAATGAGCACTGGTTAATGGATTTCTCTCCACTGCCAAGACAAACAGTAGGCTCCAGCTTCCACAGGTTTGGGTAAAATGGGGAATTCTCTCTACAGCTGAGCTGTAACATGGAAGCACAAGGCAGCTAAAGTTTGCTGTTCTTTTCCCCTTGACAGGTGAACATGATGACACTTGCAGAGCACATTATTGAAGCTACGCCTGACAGGATCAAGCGGGAGAATTTTGTGCCAATGGAATCGCTGCTGGTGGAGAGGACAGACAGTGCTGCCATGAGCACCACCATGAGCTGGCTGGCCAGTTACCTTGCTGATGTCGATCATTTGCCCAGTGCTGCACAGATCAGGTCAGTGAGAGCTGTGAGGTTTCTCTGGGTTTTGGTGTGGTGTGAGTGCAGAGCAGCATTCTGACTCTTCAGCCTGCAGATGCCAGTGAGACTCAGTTCTGGTCTTGCAGGCCCAGGCACACTCTTGTGCTCAGATCTGTGGTTGCCAGCACAGCTACAAATTCGTGGAATGGGGTTTTCAGTCCAGCACCATATCTGTGCAGTGCAGGACAGGCAGGCTCAGGTGTGTGGGATGTTGCTTGAAGAGAGGGAGGGGAGCATAAACCTCTGTCTTGAACTGAGAAATGTTGTTGTCCTTATCTGTGATGCCAGCCCAAGTGCTTTGTAAGCCAATTATTCCTACTGTGATTGGTATTTCAGAAGTCTGTATAGTGAACCCCTGACCCCTTCTTCGAACACCAGCTTGAGCCCTGCAGGCTCACCAATCAGTGAAATAGCTTTTGAGAAACCCAGCCTTCCCTCGGCAGCAGACTGGTCTGAATTTCTGAGTGCATCCACCAGCGAGAAGGTAGAAAATGAGTTTGCACAGTTAACTCTGTCTGATCATGAGCAGAGAGAACTCTATGAAGCTGCCAAACTCGTCCAGACAGTATTCAGGAAATACAAGGTATGTGACCCAGATGTCCAGTGTCTTCCTTGATGAGTGTGTAAGAGAGAGTATAATTTGTTACAAACCAGGATGTGGATAATACCCACTCCAGGGACAAAAATACAGTTTCTGTCATAACCTTTTCAATGCTTCTGACATCTGCTTGTTGATGTTTGCCCAAGTGCTGTACAGGGAGTGTATGCCATGGCACACCTGCTGTGCCAGAGCAGCACTCAAAAAACACATCCTCAAAATGTACCCCAGAAGTTCTGCTTAGTTTTCCATTTGGTAATGCATAAAGATGCATTTTGAAGGTTTGTTCCTCACGTGAGTTGGCAGCAGAGACCTCTCCAGGAAATGCCTAGGCCTGAGTTGGAGCAGGTGGCATTGACAGGAGAGGTTTGCCCTGCAAGCAGCCAAGAGCCACATCACCTGTCCTGGATTTTGGTGCACTCTGAGTGATGCTGCTCCTTTGTTTCTCCACACAGGGTCGTCCTCTCCGGGAACAGCAGGAGGTGGCTGCTGCTGTTATTCAGCGTTGCTACCGAAAGTACAAACAGGTAATCAAGAAAGAGAAATTTTATGAAGCATGTGTAAGTTCCATGAACACACCCTGTTGTAGTGGGCATTGTCCCACTGCTCCTCTTCTGTGCTCTTCAGCATGCAGATGTGAAATGCCTTGTTCAGGTAAAATTGAAAAGGGAAGGAGATTCATGTTCTGAATCTTAGTTTTGGAGGGAATCCTTGAAATTTGTCTGTGGTAATGCCTGTGTTTTTGCTGTGAGATGGAGGGCTGTGATGTATTCCATACTGGCCTTTATGCATGCTATAACCTGAAGAGACTGTTCTCTGACTAGTTGCTTGCCAAATTTCATTGTGAAATTGAAGTTAGTTTTGCCTTTGATAAAGGTGAAGATGAAAAATAGGTTGTTTTGTTTTGCACATACTAAACTTTTAAACTATGGGAAGTCACATGTTGTAGTTTGATGCAAGTTTTTCCAGGACTGAGACTGTTCTCCAGACTCTGGTTGGACACATGTTTTCAGGCTGAGTTCTCAACCCCAGAAAAAGAAGTTATCTTTCCTTTTTGATTTTTGGTTGGGTTTTTTGGTTTTGTGGGTTTCTTTTTGTTTTGGTTTTTTGTTTGTTTGTTTATTTGTTTTTGGTTTGGTTTGGGATTTTTTTTTGTGATGACTAGAGCCCAAATCCCTCTTTGCACTCTACCCTGCTAGACACAGTCTGTCTAATGCCTGGCAGCATGTTAACAGAAAATGAGGCAAGGCACCTGTGCTCTTTTACAACCCTCTAAACATTTCTTTGAGAAGTCTTTTTAGTGTTAGGTGACTGTGTTGTGGTTACATCCAACCCATCATTTGGCTTTCATTCTGGAGTGATGCTTCCTGTAGTAGGGAAGCTTAATTCCTTTCAAAAATTGCTTGACAAATTGCTTTATCTTGGATCCTGGGATCATTTCTTTTTGAAAGAAGATTGTTTGGGTCTTTCTGTTTTGTTTTGGGTTTTTTTTTCATTCTTTATTTGCAGAACTAACATTAACTATGTATTTTTCTGTTTCTCCCCAAGCTTACTTGGATAGCCTTGAAGGTAATACAAATAAAAACACTATTTTGGAAACAGCTCCCTATGGGTCACTAACTTTCAAACTCAGTATAAACAAGGAGAACCTGGCATTTTGGAGAAATGTTTTAATAGTATCCAGTAATAAATGCCTGTGGTTGAGAAGTCACTGACAAACCAGACTTTCTGGGAGTTGTGTAGGGACTGCTGTGTCACAACTGCATCAGCTCCCATGAGCAGGGATGGGCTGAGCTGCTGGGAGGGTTTTGCAGCCAGTTTCCAGAGCACAGGCTTTCCTTTAGTGCTCCTGAACAGCTGTCACTTGGTGACCTTTGCCTTGGCATTTGGGGAGCACAGAACATTTATACCCCCTGTAAGCCAATGTCCTCTGCTTGCCTGCTGAAGTATTTTGGCCATTCATCTTTGAAATGCTGAATTCCTAAGACCAACATCTCAGTACGTTGCTGCTTAGGTTGGAGGCACAACTGTAGATGCCAACAGTTCTTAAACTGTTCACAGTCAATAATTCTCTGCTGTAAAGATGGGTTTCCCCATGAACATGTTGATCTCATCAGATTTTAGAATCAACTGAGCTTTTCTTGGGGCTACCAGGAGGCAGGGTGTGCTTTTCCTGGAGAGAATGTGTCCTTGGGGTGGTGTTCCATCCACAGCCTCCCCCTGCCCTGTGGTTTTGTGTCAGGCTTAGGACTGTGCAGCACAAATAGGTTGAGCTCTGGGTCACTAAGCTCACCAAGACTTTCCTCTTTGGGGAGGAGTTTAGGTGACATCTCCACTGATCCCTTCCCAGAAAGAAGAAGGGAACAAGAGTAGGACAGGGCTCAGCTACTCAGGTCTTTGAGTTGCTTGCAGACATACTGGGGTTTTGTCTAAGCAGTGACTGCTAATTTCTCTTCCACGTGCCTTATTCCTCTGATCTGTTCCTGCACTGATCAGCACAGGTTTGTGACTGGATTGGAACAGTGACAGCTCATGGCACGGTTTTGTATTTGAACCCTTCTGTTCAGGGGTTTGTAACTCAGCCACAGAAGTCCCATCTGGGCTAAAACTTTGAAGGAAAACCATTACCAGCCCATGAGTGGACTTATTTAAAACAGTGAATTTAAAATCACAATCTGATCCATTAATTAAAAAATGTTAAAAAGAAAAAAGGAAACAAAAAACCCAATAGAAATTAATAATGGCAAAATATAACTGCTCCTAACGACTGCTTCAATTCCAAAAAGTGAAATTTGGTAAATCGTGGTCTGTGATGATATTGGATGATTTTTTTTGCTTTGAGTTTATATTGGGAGAGTTGTTTGTTTGCTTTTGGGGTTTTTGGTCCCTGTAGAGTGGAAAATATGGAGCTATATTAGGACATTAGCCTGTATAGGGCAGTAGCTGCTACTTGTCTGTCTGATAAAGTGAACAGAAGTCAAAGCTGATAAAATATCCAGGAACAACAGGCACATCGATTTTGAAAGTAGTAAAACTAAACAAAATAAGATCAGCAAACACTGAAAACCTCTATTATGGTAGTATGAGTGCAACTTCTATACATTATTCTACATTTCCATCTTAGAAAGGACTTAAAAATATGCATGAATGTACATGATTTCTGTTAACTGGTCATTACCTTGCATGCTGTCAGAGGAAAAGGATGTAGAATAAAGATTTTCCTTTTAAGAGTTTGTGCCTGCTTTACTGGGAATCACAGGGCTGGAAATAACACAGTGCTAGATGGAGTTTGGGAAGTGTGTGTCTGCTCTTGCAAATATTTGAGTTCATTGGGTGCTTGTTATGGATTTCTAATGAGATTTAGTTTTGCTTGTATCTTAGGCTCAGTATTAGGCTTATAACTATTGTGGTCTTGGGGTTTACTGGGGTTGGTTGGTTTCTAAGAAGGATAGGGACAGACATTTGTTGCAGTAGGAGGAGTGGTAATGGTTTCAAACTAAAAGAGAGTAGATTCAGATTAGATACAAGGAAGAAAGTATTCACAAGGGGGCTGGTGAGTCCCTGGCACAGGTTGCCCAGAAATATGGCAGATGCCCTATCCCTGGAACCATTCAAGAGGAGGCTGGATGGGGCTCTGAGCAACCTAATCTCCTTGAGGATGTCCTTTTTCACATTGGGGAGATTGGACTAGATGACCTTTAAAGATTCCTCCCAGCGCAAACTAATCTAAGATTCCATTAATCCAGTCAAGCTGTTTCACAGGCAGAATAACAGATAGTTGTTTCCTTGATGCAGACTAAGAGTTGTTCCAGTTTGCTGTCACCATTTTCTTACACAATTCCCATTCAGGGAATGGACACTCATTTACTTCTCATCACATCTTAGTGGCTCAAGAGTCTTTATTCTTGAGGAGTGAAAAGGAACTTGCTTCTTCCTGGGATGCCTCAGCTTCTCTTTGTTTCTGTTGCAGTATGCACTTTATAAAAAGATGACGCAAGCTGCCATTCTTATCCAGAGCAAATTCCGAAGTTACTACGAGCAGAAAAAATTCCAGCAGAGCCGGCGAGCCGCGCTGCTGATCCAGCAGTACTACCGCAGCTACAAGGAGTGTGGCAAGAGGAGGCAGAACCGCCGGGCAGCCACCATCGTGCAGCAGAAACTCAGGTGAGCTGCTCAGAAACTCACAAGTGTTGCTGCTATTGAGATCTTGATATATTGAGATCTTTATCTGTCGGTTTTGTGCTCTTCGAGGCTGTGCTGTGCTTCACAAAGTGGGGAAAGGACTTTGGTTCATAGGATGATTATTTTTGCATTTAGTAGTATTCTCCCCGGTTTTGCCTGCACTTCAGTGTTGGGGTTTTTTGTGTTTAGAAGCAGTCTGCTTACCAAGAAGCAGGATCAAGCTGCTCGCAAGATTATGCGGTTTTTACGACGCTGCCGCCACAGGTATGACTATCTTTTGGTATCTGCCCTTCCTTAGAGCAATGTGACAATGTTCAAGTGTGTCGTGTCTGCAATGAGTGCAATGTAAA
Organism: Thryothorus ludovicianus; assembly: GCA_013397245.1. Classification (NCBI taxonomy): domain Eukaryota; kingdom Metazoa; phylum Chordata; class Aves; order Passeriformes; family Certhiidae; genus Thryothorus; species Thryothorus ludovicianus. Next base: position 168,275 of record VZTB01017785.1, on the reverse strand, counting down.
TATAACAGAACCAGCTCACTACAGATCTTGTAATCAAAGAGCAAAGCTGAGCTGTTTCCAAGATGCACTGTAAAAAAGGAAATCTTTAACTTAGGGGTGTTGCTGAAAGAGAATTGTACACAGCTTCATTGTTTATAATGTAAAACAGCCCAGGTCGTTTGACTTTAAAAGCTGGACTTGAGGAAGTCTAAAAAAAAGTTTGTTAAGTCATTGCTACAGCTTCTGAGTGCTGCCCAAAACATTCACAGTATGTGGGAAAGTGCAAAAAGCGATAATATCTGGTGTGTGCTGGAAGTGCCTTTAGTTTGGTCACAGAATCATTTAGTTGGCTCTCCTCAAGTGCTTTTTCTCTTCAGTGTGGGGTGGTGGGATGTGGCAGCAGAGCAGCACAGGGTGGTTCACGTCAGCCACTCCACAGACACGAAGATGAACCAGCTCCTGCCAGTGTGGGAACAGCACAAGCTTGCCAGAGTGCTCCTCTGTGGCAGCCAGTGCTGCCATGCCAGCAGGGTGTTTGCTGTGGTTTTTGGCTCAAAGGTTCCCCTATATGATCAAGTTGCAAACTGGGACTTTGCCTAGACAATGGTGAATCCTGATGTTTCTGACTGCCCTCTCCATTCTCACAACCCATGCATTTCATCCACTCAGGAGCTGGTCACACCTGATGCATTTTGAGGCATGTTTTGTTCAGTCCAGTGACATTTAACAAGGAGAGCTCTTAGAGGCATGTGATAGACTCCTGATTTTAGGAACAGATTCAGTCCTTATTGTAGGATTTCAGAGCTGCACTTTGGAGGAGGTCAGTGTGGCTTATGCATGGAAGTACATCTTACCTGCAGGTTCAGTGGGAAGTAACATGTGTGGACAAGAAAGAGGGCTTTGTAGTTCCCAGGCTGATTCCAAGTGCTCTTGAAACAGCCACAGTCATTGATGAAGAAGCACAAATGACTTCTCATTTTCAGCAGGGTATGTGGGAGAGACCAAAGGGGTACTTTTGGTGTGTTTGTTGTGCAGCATGTCCTGGAGGTTCAGAACTTCTATATCCTCTCAGATCTGCTTGAGATCCAGGCAGTTCCTGAGGGAGCTGTGTGCCAAATTTCCATCCATAGGATCTCTGGGGTCAGCCTGAGAGGTTCTTAGAGCCAGCTCAGACACAGGCCCAGGGAATGCCTCCAGTCTGGCTGTGTCCCTGGGGTTCCCACCAACACCCAGCACGTGCCATGCACTACATACAGGGCTCAGTTAAGACTCCAGCTGTTGAGTAACACAGACTCTGCAGGGCTCAAATTGCCCATGATTCCAACAGTTCTTCACTTCAGCTTGTTGCCTTCCTCTTTCTCAGTGTCTCCTCCTTGCTCATTTGCACCACTGAAGTTTGCAGGCCAGACCCAGGGTCAGTCTCCTCTCTCCAGCAGCATGGTCACTGCTCTGGGCATCCCTGTGGGATGGGTTTGGCTCTTGGGGAGCTCCAGACAGAAATTCAGGAGCAGGGGGGATTCACTGTCATTGGGCTCTCTCTGGCTCACATCACATTGTGCAGTGCTTGAATTTCTGCAGCAGTGCACTCCTGTCCTGTGTCCACAGGCACTTTGTTACCAGTTGGGGTTGCTCAGGAATTTGTCTCTGGTTCTTGGCTAGGATGCAAGAAAAGGAAAAAATTACTTGCTTCCACTGAAGATGTTAACCATGTTTCTAAAATGCCTTGCTTTTGCTTCTAAAATAGGACTGATCACAGGGTTATGGTTGCATATTTTTCCAAACAAGCATAACAGTTTAAAAACTGCATTGATGTAACTATTATTAGTAATTGACAAATTTGAACAGAAGCATTGTGGCATTGGAAAATGCTAAAAGTGAAAGCAGGACTTATCAAAATGACAAAACCAGCATTCAGAATCTGCTTGAAAAGTACAAAAATTTACCAGATTTATAGAACTGTTTAGAGATGTGACAGGTTTGAGTCTCGTTCCCTATTTTCATCTTGCTTGCAAAGAAAGCTCTAGCAAGCAGGAATGTGTTTTCCAACAGAGTGCACACTTCATGCTCTGTACACTTGGGCTGCATCTGTGTTCCTGAGCTCACAGTGCTTTGGTGTCTCACAGACTCTTGGGCTCCTCTGGCTGCTGGACCCACACAGGGATCTGGTGCCTCTGCTCTCTGCAAATCAGGTTCTGAGAACTTTATTACCACACAGGACTTTGAAGACAAGTTAGAAGCCTTTTGCTTGTGTAAACAACTGTAAAGGAAAATACAGTAGTGGAAATTAAACAGATCATCTACTTAATAGAACAGAGTTTCACTTGTTCCAGCATCTCAGGTGATGCAGACTGACCTGTTTGCTTCTTTACTCCCTGTCCTGAGGGGATCCCTGAGCTTCCTCTGGCACAACCATATCCTGGCAAGAGCACCCTCATCCATTCCTTCCCAAATCTGGCTCTGGCTCTTTCTTAGCTGCCTCATAGTGCAGGCACACTGGAGTACCGGTGGAATTGTTTCCTTCTCACCTGCTCTTCCTCAAGCTTTCTGAATTTTCTTTGTATCTCAATAATGACATTATTCCTTCCTTCTTGACTTTCCTTGCTTACCTCTTCCTAAGGATAGAATAATAAAAGCTTAGGATGCTAAGCAAGTTTCAGATCACCTCTGTGTAAGCCTCCTAATTATATCACTTCAGTCTCCCATGTGACACTCACACAGGGTACAGCTGATGAGGATGGGATTGGTAATTGGGCTAAGAGCCCCACATACTCTTTTTGCTTACTGAAATCTCATTGCAGTCTCCTCCTGTAATACTCAAAATGAGAGCACTGCTGCTATAAACAAGAATTTAAGAAATCTCTATCTCAAGAAACACTTCAGCCATCCAAGCTCCTGAGCATGCAGGGGTGAGCTGTGACAGCTAATACCTAATGTTAGTTAATGCTCTGTGGTATAAAAATGGCACTATGAAGCCACTTTTTAAACCACAGTGCCTTGTCAGTGCAAGGGATAGAAATTACAACTATTTTTGGAAAATCTGAGGGAGTGAGAGATAAGCGAGCATGCACAGGAATGTCAAACAAAAAGGATCTTGCAGCAGATTTCTCCTGGTTGATAGGGCTGGGGGAAGAGGCTGCAAAAGCCAGTTGCAGTCTGTTGCAAGGAGAGTGAGGTAAGTGAGAAGGCAGTAAATGCTTAAAGTTCAGAAATGCAGCTTTTGAAAAGTTGAATGGTTTAAGCTAGGATTCTGTCCATGAGCAGATTCTATTGCTGAAGCAAAAAATTGCTCTCAAGAGCTTATTCTGTAGCCTTTAGGTGAGCTTTATTCAGAGTTTCCCCTGGCAACTGTCTGCTTGGTGGGTTTTTTTTCCTATTTAAAATGGATCAAAGTCTACTTTAAGCCAATTATGAGAACTCTTTGTCTGCTTGCATTCAGAACAGCTTAAATGCCCACTTTTTCCTATTTTGCTTAATAACTTTTTGGCACAAAGGCTTAATATCTCAAATGTGATTTTGATCACCTTGAGGATCTGATCTCCTGAGCTTTATTTGTTGCCTGACCAGAAGGTGTTTCAGGTGTTTTGGGAGAGTTAATGAGAGATTCTACAGTTGGAGCTCTCAGTAGTGGATGCATAGATGTTGATGAAAATCAGAAAATACATAAATTTTAGTTGAATATACTCTTAGAGAAGATACTGGGACTCTTGTAGCTGAGTGTCATGGAGACAAAAGGGATCATTCATCAGCAGGAGTCATTCTGACTGTCAGACATGTATTGTTTCCTTTTGACTTTGAACAAAACCCCCCATATTTATCCATCTATTGTCATATTCTCAAAAATCTGGTGAAAAACATTCATCAGCATAACATGGTATCAACATGGCCTGTCACAGAAGTGTTGTTTTTTGAAAGTGAGAAGCAGAAATTTCCTGACCTCCCAGGAGAGCTTTACCCATCTCCCCATGGTGCCCAAACCCATCAGCTTGTACTTGCCTAACTTCCAGCCTAAAGCTTGCCCCTAAAACCTCCTGTGAGCTGAGCTGCCTTCCAGGCTCACTATTCTGAGGCAGAACCAAAGCTTTACATAGTTAATGTTTTGGAAAAACTCCACCTACTTAGTGATCCCCAGATGTGACACATCTAGAGCTGCAAGGAGATCCGGGAGCTCCGAATGGGTTTGGATTTGCTGAGCTGAATTCATGTATGGTACAGTCAGCTTGCACTGGGAAGGTAACCTCCTATTTCCTATTCTTTCTCTGATTTGTAGGAAACTTTGACTCTTCTGGGGGATGCATAGACCATTGCTGAGGTGGAGTTATGAGCTGCAGTGTTTTCCATGGAGTAGCATTTGGAAAGAGATAGAAAAGAGGTGATTGCTGCCAGGGAAGGCAGGATGCAGCTAGAAATGGGGATGACAGTGTTGGGTTTTTTCTACTTGTTTATAACTTTCTGCCCTAAAGCACCTAAACACAGGACTTCCTTTCCCTGCTAAAGAGGAGTCCTGTAGGCAGGAGTGGGAAGGGTTCTTTCTCTCCAGGCAAGCAGAAGTGCTGTCTTCTCCCTGAAGTGAAGCTCTGGGTAAGGTATGGTTGTTGCCATGTGTGTCTAATGGCTCTTTGGTATTGTTTTGCACTCTGAAGCCCTCTGGTGGACCATAGGCTGTACAAAAGGGTGAGTGTAGCTGCCTGCTAGCCAGTTCCTCTCTTCCATTTTAAATATATTTGCTTTCTGCTTGCTTGCATGGGGCTGCGGCCGAGATATGCCAGTAAGTTTCACCTCCATTAATTCTATGAAAGAATCTTCTCTAAACTAACCCTACTGCAATGACTAACACTGCTGCTTTTGTAACAGGATAGAGCTCTGCAGTAGATGTTACCAATGCATGAATGTGTGAAAAAGGACATGTATATTCATCATGGGCATGCTTAGATGGCGTTGTCGGTGGGGTATTTTTTCAGTATCCAAAATGGCTGTGAGTAGATGTTGGAATTTGACAGGGACTGCACTCACACACCCTCAATGAGTTCCATTGTCATGGACTGCAGCAGCATTTGGGGTACATTATAGGAAGCTGCAGTACAGGTGCAGCCTGCTCCAAATGGGTATTTATTTCTGCCTGAGCCAGATGGAAGCAGAAGAGCTCCTCACACTGCTTTTTACTCCCAAAGGTGGTTAAGCACCAGTGTTTATCTTCTATAAGTTGGTCTTTGGTAAGTTACACATCTGGATGTGTTGCAAGTCCAGCTTTTTGGCAGCTCTTTCTCTCATTTATTAATACACATATCGGGAAGGAAAACAAAACAAAAAAAAAAGAAGTGGAGATGCTGTAACTGTATTATAATAAGTGCCAAGAGAGCATCTGTTGGGAGTCTCATTCTCAGCATGAAGAGCCCCCTCACCCATGAGCTCAGTCACATCAGTGGCTGCTTGGCTGCAAGACAGCAGCGTGGCAAGAGGTGGTGGTGCCTGGAATAAAAAGGAAAACTTTCCAAACAACATTGAAGTGGTAATATAAAGAGCAGTTCTTTAATGAAAGCATTCATGTACAGAAAACATAGACATGAGCATGTGTGGTATAGGATTTCTACAATTTTTATAAGGTTAATTAATGAGTGTATCTAGCAGGTAAATCCAATAGTTCCATCCTTGGGTCTGCCCCTTGGAGTGTCTCCAGGAGGTTCTTTGCCCTGTATCTTGTTTTGACTCTCAAACACTGGTGCAAAACAAGATATCCTTGTTCTTCTCTTGAAAACAAGACTAAACAGATTTTCAAGCGTGCGACATAAAAAGGGTTAGCTATTGTTTTGAAGTGTGAAAAACAATGAGAAACTGCTAGAAACTATAAAACCATATATTAGAAACCTGCAAAGCTACAAATACATGAAAAAGCTAAACATCTTCAGGTGGCAATGGGAGAATTCTCGTGACAGGTCTCTTCAAGGCATGTGCCTCAGCTGCCTTCAGGCTGCTCTGTTCCATCGTGCACTTGAGAGGTTGTTAGGGCAGCAGGGTTTTTGTAAAAGCATTTGTGTGCTTATTGCTCCTGTTCAGCAAAGGAGGGGTGGCCTGGACCCCTGCTTCCATGTGACATTGTAAAAAGAAAACTGCAGTGCCCATGGCAGAATTTTATTGACTTGGAATTGCAGAGATCGTTTTCAAGACTCGAGTGAGAGCATGAATTGGGCCTGAGCCTGCACCATTATTTGTTTAACTATTTAGGCTAACAAAGGAGCAGCAGCTAATGACATTTGTTTCCAAATGATGATGAATTCTACACTACCATTTTTTGTTGTATGTCCTCCTTTATTTACAAGTTAAAATTTGGAGTTTTACTAATAGCAGATGAAGCAGGAATCGGATGAAATGAGGGCAAAGGCCCAGATGTGCCCCAGATGTGGACAGGCTGTGCAGGGGCTGCTGTCAGCAGAGGCCAGTTGTCAGTGTTGGAGGAGAAACAGCTGTTGACTTCTAAGGCTTTGTGTATGTGACAGCAGATGAAAAATTAGCAGGAAGCAGATTCTGGAAGTTTGGTAGCATTTGCAGGTTTTGCCTGGAATGACCAGTGATGTGTGATTGATGGGGAAATGGGGTGGCTGGAAAAAGTAAACTGTGAGCTATCTCAAAATGTACTGGCTGCTGTTCTGCCAAAGTAAGTCTGTAATGGCAAAACATTCTTTGCTGCTTTGCATTCTGATAACATCTGCTGTGTGTGTGTTGCTGGAGTGCACAAACACCAGCAGCATTCCCAGGCCTGCACAGGCTGACACAGCCCCTGGTGCTGAAGGAATGCCAGCAAATGTGTCTGTCTGTAATACAGAAATTGGGTGTTTTCTGTACACGTGCTGTTGGAGTGTGCAGATAAATGATTGCAGCATTTGCTCCTCGATTTCGGTTTTTAAACCTTTCCAGACTGAGTGGTTTTTGGTTTTTTCTGAATTTATTTGGGTGACATTACACCATTAGGATCAGAAAAGAAGGAGAGGCAGGAGATTTTACTGGCTGACTCTTGTGAGATGAGACTTGGCATCCTTCTTCAGTAGAATTAAAATATCTTTAGGGGGAAAAAAAACCCATCCAGTTGCTGTTGCCTTTAAGTAACAGTTTTCATCTCAAGGAAACCTGCTTTACTAGAGGGATTTCAGCTACTCACCGTGCCCCCCTATACAAATATTTGCCTTGATATCAGTCAAACCATGCTCTGTAGCCTCCTGCAAAAGAGAGCTTTGCTCCCAGTCCAGGTGTAGAGATGAACAAATTGCTCAGCTGCCTGCAGTGTGGCCCTCTCTGCCCTCCCCTTGGCAGGAGATGATCTGGAAGAGATCACAAGCAAGTCTTTCCCATCTAAAGGAGATGACCAGTCAGGCACCCTCTGCCTACAGCAAAACTTCTGTCCTCTCTGGGGCAGGAAAGGTGCACTTGTTACCCGTGATCATGAGTAATAAAAATTGTCTTCATTCACCTTTCCTGTACAAATAGGCCCCCCTACCTCAGCACGTTCTCATGGTTTGATTAAATGCTGCTCTCCAGTTTTGGGGAGTAAGTGTGTAGCATCTGAAGTAATTTCTCTGGTAAGTAAAGCTGCATTTCATACCTGAATAAACATCTGCTGTGTTTTGTTGTTCTCTGCATACTCTTCCCTTTTTTGGCATTTTAGCAACAAACCTTTTCCTACTCCTGTACATCTAGGACTTGTATTTTTTATGTGGTTTTAATCTGTGCCATGCAGCAGACATTGCATTGAGGTACCTGGTTTCTTGCCTCTCTTAGTAAAATAGAGAAGGGGGAAAATTTCAAGAGATAGGAAAGTCTGGATTGTTTGAGTTCAGGGTGATGTGTGAAAATGTCATATTGGGATTTGCGTCACTGTACCTGCAACAAAATTGATTCAGAATTTTCAAGTAATTTCTCTTTTCATTTACCTCTTGCAGGGGCTGAATGTATTTGGAGCTCAGATGTGTGTATTAAATTGCAGACCGTGTGCTCTGGGGTGTCGTTCTTATTGGGCCTTTCTGTCTTTTTTGTTTTGCTGCCTAAATGAGGTATCTGGAAAAAGGCAAGATCTCCCTTGTCTTAAATATCCCACAGGCCATTTCAGCTCTCAGAGCAACAGGTAACTTGCCAGCCAGCCTTCTCTGGCTCTTTTACCCTGTCCTGTAAACTGATCTTCAGCATTTGGACTCATTCAGCATTTTCCTGGCTGGGCATCACGGAGCCTCTCTGATGAAGCAGCTTTGTGTTCCGCTTTACCCATGAAGCCATCGTTTGCTGTGACTTTTCTGAGTAGGGCTGGTTCATTTGCTGATACCTCATACAGGACTGAGGAGGGCATGGGGAGAGGAGCTGCCACTCGCTGGGGCTGTTGCTTTCTACATTGCTTCAGCACATACTGATGCACCCCCTGGACACTGTCCAAGTGAGCAACAATGGTGTGAGGGGCAGAAACTTTGGCTGGCTGGAGCAGTTTGGGAACCAGGATGTATCTCCCGAGAGTCAGGATTCAAAGCTCATTTGAAATCATCTTCTCTTTCCTTTCTGTATGTCAGCATCACAGCTGTGATTTCAGACACCTTAGCAGTGGTCATCTCTATTGCACGTGCTTTTTCCTTCCATCTGCTCTTCAGCACTTGCAGAGGGAATAATTTTGTGCTTACTGTCTAGAGAATATGTTATTTGGGGAGGTGTTTGTTCAAGGCTTCATCAGTGCAAAATCAGATGTACAGTCCTTGCAGTTTTGTGCATGGTTTCAGAGCTGCTGGCGTAGGATGGTGCTTTTTGTTTGGAGACCTGCAAAAGCCAGGGCCTGTTTCCCATTCTGGGGAGCTCCACTTGCATCTGGGCATCACTTGAGCTGTCCTCACTCCAGCCCCCATTCAGCTCAGCTCCCAGAAGTGATCCACAGTGCGACAGTGCTTGTAGACTCCTGGAGAGGTTTGCTCACCATCCAGCAGTACCTGGCCTGCTGCTGTCACTGCCATTGCTCTCATTTCCTCTGTTGTTTAAAAAAATATTCTCACTGCAAGTCTAACAATTGAAACATCTTCTCTAAGAACATTCTTTCTGCTGTTCAATTCTATAAATCCCAGTACTGTTCTTATCCTTACAGCAATTTATTAATGCTTATAACTGCAAATGCAACACTTTGGTTCTCTTCCCTGCCTCAGTTTAAGACTAGAAAAATGTTAACAAAAGAAGATTGCCTTATAGCATGAAGGCAGTGCTATATTGTTCACTTAAAATCTTTCCTAGCAGCACTTAACTCAGAGGATTTCTATTCTCAAGGGTCCTAATTTGTCAAAAATTCTTCCCTAGTCAACCTGTATTTTTTAACTGCAGTTGAAAATTTTGTGGGTTCATTATACTGAGTATTAATGAAGAGGAAATACCAGTCCCTGCTATTGGACTTCATATTGTTGTAATCAAATCAAGTGCCACTGAGTGAGGAACTCAAGAAGAGTTTAGAAAAGACTGAAAGGACTTCTAAGACACAGGAAAAGCTGCAGTGCAGACTATCCAAGAAAGAATTAATAAGTTTTAAATTCTCTTGACAAAGCATTTCAGAGAAAGCAAATGGATTACCTTGGTGCACACACTGGTTCTGGCACCTCCTGTTTATCTTGGTTTGAGGAAGCAGCATGGTGTTGACAGTAACACCTCAGAGCTTCCCCAGGGACACTGGTCATGGATTGGTTCCATTTTTGGTGACATTTGGAGGTGTTCCAGTTCACTCAGCTGTGCCTGCTGCAGAGCCCGTGGTGAGCAGGGCTGCCCTGTACCAGGTGCCCAGGAGAAGGAAGAGCTTCCCTGGCATCCTGGGGCCAGCTCTGGAGAGAGGAGAGTCTGACAGCTGCAGACTGAAGTTTCCATATCTACCAGGCAGTGTGTTAATGGAATAAAGGACTCGTAGTACCTACCTGCACTCCCATCTGCAGTATGACACACACTATTGCATTGGACAAAGAGATTAGTTAATAAAAAATATGGTAGCTTAGTGAATGGTTATCATCTTGAGGCCTAAGTGTGTAAATGCTGTGGAATGGAGGGGTTGTTTTAAGCCATTACATACTAAATAACAGCTTTCAGTAATGCACCTGTGGCACATTTCAGTTTATACCTTTAGGGAAATCCTGTGCTATTTTGTGTCTGTTTTTCAGCAGTAATTATTACACCTGCATGTAAATGATGTAAATCCCACCTGACCAAGGAAAGGGTTGCAAATGCAAAGTGTTTGACAGTGTCCCATGTGACATCCATGTCTCTAAACTGGAGGGACATGGTTTTGAGGATGGACCACTGGGTGGATGAAGAACAGCTTGAGTGGCCACATGCAAAGAGCTGTGGTCAGTGATGAGAGGGGTTGGTAGTGGGGCTGACTGTTCAACATCTCTGTCAGTGCCATGGGCAACGGGATCAAGGACACCCTCAGCAAATTTGCTGACACCACTGAGTGTGTGGTGCAGTCACACAAGGGAGGGAAGGGATGGATCCAGAGGGACTTGGACAGGCTGGAGAGGTGGGACTGTGAAACTCAGGAAGTTCAACAAAGTGAAGTGCAAGGTCCTGCACAGGGGTCAGGGAAATCCCACACACGCAGGACAGGTTGGGTGGAGAAGTGCTTGAAAACAGCCTCATGGAGAAAGACTTGGTCATGGCTGGTGAAAAACTCCCCCTGAGCTGGCACTGAGTGCTGCCAGCCCAGAAACCAGTTGTGTCCTGGGCTGCATCCAAAGGAGCTTGGGGAGGAGGGGATTCTCACCCTCTACTCTGCTCTTGTCAGAGTCCTGCACACTGTTCTGGTGTCCCCAGCATAAGAAGGACATGGAACTGTTGGAGCAAGTCCAAAAAGTGCCATGAAGTTGATAAGAGGACTGGAGCACTTCCTCTACAAAGACAGGCTGAGAAAGTTGGGGCTGCTCAGTCTGGAGAAGAAAAGATTGTGTGGAGACCTCAGAGCACCTTCCAGTGTGTGGAGGGTGCTCCAGGGAAACTAAAAAGGGGCTCTTCTGGAACTGAAGTGATGGGGTGAGGAGTAATTGATACAAATTGAAAGAGGGGAACTTTAGGTTAGATATTAAGAATCTTTTTTTTTTCTGTGAAGATTATGGGACACTGGCACAGGTTACCCAGAGAAGCTGTGGCTGCCCCATCCCTGGAGGTGTTCAAGGCCAGGTTGGCTATGGCCTTGAGCAAGCTGAGATAGTGGAAGGTGTGCCCCATGTGGGCAGGGGAGTTGGGGCCAGATGATCTTTAAGGTCCCTTCCAACCCATTACATTCTGTGATTTCATGATTCTCTGTTTCTGAACAGGACCTGTTACAGTGCAAATGCTGAGTGCTGCAGTAATTAACTACTGTTGGCATGTGTGTTCCAGGCAAACAGATGCAATAGTTCTGCACCAGTACAGATATTGCATGCTGTAGGTTGAAGTTTGCAGCAAAGCATGTCTTGCATTCTTCCAGTAAAAGTGCTTTGTTAGTGTAGCCCTTGCATGTGAAAGTGCTCAAGTGAGGAATAGCATGTCTCAGTGAAAGACCCACCAGCTTATTTAATGTGCATGTTCTCAGTGAGAGATCTATTATAACAGGTTAATTTTACATTACAGTATTGGAGTGCAACAGAAAACACTTGGAAGTTGCACTGCAAATCATGCATTAATTGATGGTATCTTAAACACAGCTAATCTAAGCCTTAAAAATTGTCCATTGCTTAGAGGCACAATACCTTTTCTAGCACAGCACCAGGGATTCTGGCTCTCCTGCTTCTAAATGGTGCACTACTAGAAATATTAGTTAAAAATTCAAGGGAGAGGCTGCTTTCTGCTCCAAGAAAATAAAACTAGATATACTGGAAATGAGTAACTTGTCATTTGTGACTGTTTTGGCTTGCTGTGTAAGTCCTCCTATGTTTCATGCAGTGAAAAGGGGATCTGGCTGTACCCAGCATGAAGAACCCCAGTGAACTTAGAACTCAGGCTGTCAGCCTGAGTAGAGGCTTGTTCTGCTTTCTGTGCAGTGCTGAAGCCTCCATGCTCTTGCTGACAACAGGCTCTTTTAGACACCAGCTTGTGTAGAGCCAAAATCTCCCCGTAGAAGATTTCTGTGTAAAGTTGCAGCAGGCAGCCAGGCTCAGCATGGCTCTGTCCAAGCAGGAGCTGAGAGCCCCTGGTGCTGTTTGCTGCCTTGTCCCTTCCTGGGGACCAGAGCACAGCTTGGCACCAGGGATTTCTGCTGAGCTGAAATCCTGAATCTGCCAGGCTCAGATTTCAGGAGTGCCAGGGCCTCTCCAGCAGTGGCCTTTGGACTCTGAGCACACCACGTGCATCTGGCTTTCCATACATGATATTCTCCAACAGTGGAGTTAGGATAATTAGCAAAGGTCTGACCTGCATACAGGTTAGTCTGATTTGACCCCTGATTTGACCACCTTTTACAAATACTGAGAATGCATTTGAGTGCTATAGCCTTGGAGTCAGTTAAAACAGAGGTAAAAGCAGCCAGTTCCCTTTTCACTGTGGTTCTGACTAATAGTACATGCAGAAAAATGAATAAATAAAATGGTGAAATGGAGGTATATTTATAGAGATCAATTTATAGCCTTCATTGTATCCTTATATTAGCAGGCTGGTGCAAGAGCCAAAAGTTGTGTAGGTGTAAGTCTATGCACAGTAGCTGCAAACTGTCACTGCTGCTGCTCAGCGTTCCTGACATGTTTTCTTACTTTTATTTACTTGGGCTTTGTTAAATTCTTTCACTTGTAGTTGGTTGCATCACATAGACTTGCATCTCTGACACTGTTTTTTGTACTATACCTTTGTTACTTGTCCTTTCAAGTTTTTGCAACATCAGTGAACACTTGAGCCTATACACGCTTAGCTAAATCACCTTTTTTTTTTGCTGTAATCTCCTTTTGCAGGGGACTTGCCCTTGCAGGAGCAGAGGGAGGACATGTGAAGGCAGGTGTTAAAGGGATCTATCTCACTGCAGAGAAACTCCCTGCAAGCAGAGGCAGAGCCAGCCCCAAGCACAGCTGGGCACATTTGGAGCAGCACAGGAACGCCTCTGGATTTGTTCTAGCTCCTTTGCAGGGAGCCTGCACTGACACACAGCCAGGTTCTCAGCCCCAGTAGAAGTTTCCTGCTGCCCTAGCTCCAGTGCAGAGCTCTGTTTCACTTGATGAGATTGAAATTATTCCCTTCTCTTCATCCTTTAATTTAATTTTTAACTTTTTCAGCTTTCAGGGATGATTTAATTCTTGTGTTGATGAGTTAGAGGAGGTAGTGTATGGCATGCATTTGAGGAAGTTGAGAACTGGGGCATCTGGCCACATCCAGGAAGGGTGACTTCCACATTGTAGGTTCATCTCCCTTGGCACACAGCATCCAGCATCCTGCACTGCTGGGAGAACACAGCAGCATACTGCCAGCAGCAGGATAAAACACACAGGCACAGCAGCTGGAGGACTTGTGAAACAAAATACCTTTCTTCACACCCGCACTGGTTCTTCTGCTTGTACATAAACACTTTCTTACGTGAGGTTCTCTGTCAGTACCAGGCTTCCTTTCCAAGCTGGACAGACTGATTTTCCTCCACTGTGCTGTCCCTGCCTCAGCGCTGTGGAGAAAAGGGGTGAGCACTGAGCAGCCCCTTTGCCAGGAATAGGAAGCAGCTGCAGGGTCAGGCAGGGAACAGCAGTCCGGGAAATTCCCAGCAGTCAGGCTGACACCAGAACAAAGCCCAGCTGTAGTTGCCAGAACTGGGAAAAAGCAGTTGCTGGAGCCAGGTGTGTCTCTCCAAATGCATTTGTCTGGGATCTCCAGTGGCCCCTTCTTGCACTTCCAACTGTTTATGATTTTGGGAAGGTGTGACCCTCCTGTCATGTCTCTGGGAGCTGCCTCTTCTGCACGGGAGGTTGGAGTGATGAATCCTTCTGATTGTTCTGTCTTCAGGAGGTTTGTAATTGAAGTGTTACATAGCTCCTCTTTGTTTTTTCAGAGTGAAAGAATTGAAAAAGGCCAAGGAACTTGAAGATACGCAGCAGCATCCCGTAGCAATGTGACATTGCTTTTCAGACTGTTTTCATTTTCTGTTTTTAGCAGAGACATGCAACAACAACAAAAATACCCACTGCAGTTCTGGAAATACCAGCTGCAGGATTTTAACAGTAATGTTTTGGTCATTGCATTTGCACTTTCATGGACAACTTTTAATTTGTTCAGCAAGACATCTTGGAACTCAATCTTCTGTTGGATCGTGGGGAAAACAAGACACCAGGAGGAAATCGTGAGTTGCTTCATTCTCCGAGAAGGAAGGAAGAAGCGAATTAATTATCCTTTTCATATAGGGCTGTATTAAACAACATGTGGAACTGTACAAATATTATACCAAAAATATTGTTCAGAAAAGGTGGGAATGCACAAGCAACACAAGAATGCTGTTCCTGCACCTGTCAGTCATCTCCAAGAAACTGAAGCTTTGAGAGTCTCAGTGGAGGGGCTTAGATGAGTACATCTTTATTGGGTCCATGCATCCTCATTTCCTTCGCACTCCTATCCTTTGTGTTTTATTTAAACCTCTACAGCACACTTAATGCAACTTTTTAAATCTGCAGGTTTTTAATACATCCCGTGGGAACTTACAGGAGGGGTTTGGTGTATGAGAGACACAGGCATTGCATGAGGAATGGAGAGCGCAGCTTAAGCAAGTTTTACACTTTTTTTTTTTTGTATTTTTACTAGAACCTGCAAACATATCAACTGTCATGTACTTTATCTCATATTCAGCACTTTATTTTCTAGCCTTACCTTCATGTACTATTGTTTTAATTAAGTTCTCAAATGATTTGTAAAACGTGTAGCTTTTTCTCTTATGTACTTGTCAAAACTCTTGTCATTTTGCAGAGTCACGTACATATGTTGCCTGGACATTTTATGCCACCTAAAGATCAGTGGTGCTGCATTCTGGCCAGTAAATTTCTTATTTTGGCTACTTCATCAAAATCTGGGCAGTTTCTGTATATATAGAAGGTAGAAATGGAAAATGAGAAAAAAATATTTGAAAGGGAATATATTGATTAATTACTAAATATTTTATTCACAAAGGGTCAATAACTTGGCAAGATAAAATTATTATTTGTATAGTTTTGTCTGAATGAACGAGAAGAGTGTGGATGTATTGTTTGTACATATTGTATATATTAAAGAGATATGTGCATGAACTCAAGAAAAAGAAATGAACAAAGCAAAGCATTAGTGGCTATGGTCTGTAAAATGAAACAAAAACTTTATTTCACTATAAGAAACTTTATTTTAAATGTTCTTTAGAAGAACATTTTTGCTAAAGCATGACTAAATGGCAAAAAAGAGCTACTGTATTTAGACTTAGGAAAAAAAGGCAGAGCAACATTACTTTAAAAAAAAAAAAAAAAGAAAAAAAGGATATGTTTACATTTGATTTTGGCTACCAGGAGTTTGGTTCAGTTGGGTTTAATTTATGTATTCCTTCCTTCTTTTTTTTTACCCCTGTCTTTTTTTTTTTCTTTTTTTTTTGCCAATGGTGCCAAGTAATGTGAATGCTAATATTGCTTAAGAAAATTAAGTTACTTTTGCAAAGCAGATAATCATAAGAGTACAAAAACTGTATCTAGCTTAACACCATACACTCACTCCAATAAAGAACACTTAGAATGAACATAAAATGAAAAAAAATAAATAAATAGTACGAAAGTAGAAAATATGTTTCACATTTTCATATCTCCTGCTGGAAGTCAGAAAATGTAATAAAAATTGCACAAAAAATTTTAAAAAATTAAGTAAAACTTAAAAAAAAGATGCAAACTGATCCTGTAGGGGTGTCATGGTATATTGCTATTTCCACATAGTGAGGAGCCAAAGAAATTAGATTTTTTTAAAATTGAACTACTAATTTAAAACTGTCACAGATTCTCAGCAATGGGAACCAGTTCTGATCTTCATTACACAGGAATGTAAGGGAAGAAACTCCTGAAGTCCGTGTCATTACTTGTGGGTCACGTACATGTGTCTGAGATCAGAAACTGCTCCTGTCTGTTTGTCTTGCTCGTGGCAGTTTAAAATTTCTGAATGAACTTGTGTAAATTTGAGATTGTTAGTTTTGGAATAGTTGTTCTTGCTTGATCCCGGCCACCAACTGCAATGTTTAAACGCAAGGCTTGTTGTGAAGCCAAAAAAACATTCACACATAGGAAGCTTTGAAACTGGTGTCTTTAAAAGAAGAGTAAAAACAAAGATTGTGGCAAAAAAACTGGGGTCAGTGCTCTTGGTGCCTTTTCTATAATTGTACCTGTTTTTAATTACTTCTTTTCACTGCCAGCATTGAATTACAGTAGATGTGCTATAGCTCATTATAAGAATTCTCTTGTACATTTCTGAACTGCTGCTTTATGACCTGATTCAATTTAAAAAAAAAAAAAAAGGGAAAAAAGCAAAACAAATGGCCTGGCGCTCACACTGTGCCTGTGGGCAGCCTCACAGCTTCGATTTACTGTCTGCAATTGGAACCTGAACCATTAAATTTTCCTCTCTCACCAAAACAGAACAGGAGACACTGAAGAATCTCCTTTGGAACGAATTGGAAATGCTCTGTATTAGTACTGGAAGAACTCTTTTGACATTTTGAAACTGAAATATTGCACCCATTAACCAAAACGTGACAATATAGAATTGATCTGTTCCTAACAAGAGTAGTGACCTCAGTGGAAATGTTTTAACTCCTTTACAGAAGACGATTCAGTAATATACAGAGCTATTTCAAATTACTCTTCCAGATCCATGGGCCTGGTGGTGTATCTACTAATCTAGATCCTGCTTCAGCCAAACGTTTAAGCCTGTGCTGGCTGTTAAACATGCAGGCAGTTCTGCAGCACAGCTCCAGGACTCCTGGCATGCTTGGAGCCAGTGCAGCTCCCAAGTGCTTTGTTGTGTCGGGCCGTAACCCTTCAGTGTGTCACTGGGGAGGGAGGAGCACTCCCCCAACAGTGAAGTGATTCTTCAAACCCTCTTCTTGGTTGTGGAACTTAACATTTTCACCTAAGATAAGTAAGTGCAGCTTTCTAGGAAAAATTCAAATTCCCAAGTGCCAGGAGCCAGATCTTCTGTCTTCTGATAATGGAATCGCTCCTTTGTGAAACACATTCGACAGCAGTAATACTGTGTGAAAGAAATACAGAATATAACATGAACCCCCTCTCTGGTTGCACGCTTATGGCAGTTCCACACAATAGCTGGTGCCCAATGGGGGGTCCCCAAGACTTGCATGTAAAACTAGTATAGATGTCTTCTCTTTTGTAAGTTTTATTTTTGTAACTGTGCATGTAAAGCATCACTGAATCAATGGATCTGTTGAAGAACTCAGCTGCTGGAACCATGCAAAATGTTTTGAATTGCCCTTAAAATATGGAAAATGTTTTCTGAATGCTTTATATTCTTTCTGCTGTAAATTAAAAAAGAAAATTTCCCCATACAAAGTGTGTGCCTTCTTCTGAACACGTCTCTTCTTCCATCCTACTTCGAGAGCAAAGTAGTCCTTTAGTCACTCTTAAGTTTCTAGTAACTGGAATTTCTGCTCTACACAACCTGCTCATAAGAATATTGCCTCTGATTTCTTACTGGTTATGGTGTGACAGTCCACAGCCTGCCCCTGAGCAGGTGCAGCCCCCAGAGCTTCGTTTGCACTTCTCTTACAGTGGACAATCACTTCCAGGGTTTTTCCTGAGAAACCATTCAGAGCTGGTAGCAAAATGCTTAATCAACTACAGTGTGCACAAAGCAGAGTCAAATGGCAGAAAAAGGGCTGCTGATGCAGAAACCTAAGAGGCCACAATTAACTGAGGCACAATCACTATTGCACTAATCAAATATGTAATTTACATGAACTGGTTCTCAAGAACAAAAGTTGTACCAGGCTACATGGCCAGCCCAGCAGGCAAAACCTGAAACCAGTGCTCCTGTCCCAGCCACGGGCTGCAGCTTTTCCAGGGAATGCTGTGGGACACAGTGTCAAAGGCCTTGCTGAAGTCCAGGTACACATCCTCAGCCTTTCCTGCATCCACCAGGTGGGTCACTTGGCCATAAAAGACCAGATTGGTTAAACACAACCTACCCCTCCTAAACCCGTGAGGGTGGGTCCAATATCCTGGCCGTGCTGTAAGTTCTGTGTGATGACACTCAGTATAAACTGTTCCATAAAAGATGAGATTTCATTAAAAGAGTTTCTTCTTGACAGTAGAGAAAGTTTACTTATATTTCTCTTTTAGAATAAATTAGCATTTAACTCTTCTAATTGCTCTCCCATTTTTCCATTTTACACGGCTGTTAATTGCTGGGTTCTTTACCATAGTGGCAGGTTGACTCCTCCCTTATCCCCAGGGCCATGGGCGGGAGAGAACTGAAACACCAAACATGAGGGAAAAAAGTGCCTGGATGAGATAAAGTTTTATAATAAGGGGGGAAAAAAAAGAAAAGATAACTCAGAACATGTGGTGCAAAGGCAGCCAGTGCCTCCCTCCCACCAGTGCCTTGTGGAGGCCGATGTTCCCATCGGGGATCCCGCGGGAGCACCGCCAGCAGCACCGAACCCCGGTGTGTGCCCGGCCCCGCTCCGGTCACCGGCAGCACCGTGCGGGTGCCGGGGGACGTCGGCTCCAGCCCCGCCAGGACCGGGGACAGCGAGCGCGGGGTCCCGGCGGCGGCCCTGGAGCCTGGGCGGGGGGAGGGACAGGGACAGGGACAGGGACAGGGACAGGGACAGGGACAGGGACACCCCTGGGACGCTGCACGGAGCGCGCAGACCCGAGTGACAACATCACAAAATGCACGTGGCCGTGGCTGTGTGTCCGTGAGTGTCCGTGTGTCCGTACCCATGTCCGCGTGTGTGTCCATGTCTGTCTGTCTGTCTGTCCGTGTGTGTATATGTCTGTCCGTTCCCGTGTCCGTGTCCGTGTGTCCGT
>VZTB01017785.1:100844-144497 GCA_013397245.1 Thryothorus ludovicianus | reverse complement strand
GGCTGCCTGGGCCGGGGCCGGGCGGGAGGCGGCGGCGGCGCCCAGGGGGGCTGCGGGCGCTCGGTGCGCGGGAAGCGGCCCCGGCGGGACGGGACGCTCCGGGCAGGACGGGACGGAGCTGCACAGCCCCGAGTCCAGCGGTGGCTCGGCCGCCGAAAAAGCCAACAGGTAGCCGGTCAGCGCGGGGGGATGTGCTCGGTGGGCAGCGGGGACCCGGAGCGCGGCTCGGGCCCTGTGTCTGGGGGGCTCCGGGGCGGTCACGGGCCGCGGCGTGTGCAGGTACGGCTCCGATAAGCTGAGATCGCCTCAGCCGCGCACGTCAGCCGCCCTTGCGTGTAGCTTAGATGTGTACTTCAGCCAAAGACTATTTAGCAGTACCAGAGCAGAAATTACTGCACTAACGTTTTGCGTGAGAGTTCAGAAATTCAGTAGTTTTTGTGGTTTTTAATTTAAAGGAGTTCGGGAGCTATAATGTATGCAGCGTTGAACAGGCACGTAGAGTTACCGTGCAATACTTACGCTTATGCAATGATTTATATAGTAAGAGTATGGTACTAATGACAGTGTCAACTGGAAAAAAAGTCACTAAAAAAATTGTATTCATATCTCTTTTGTAGGATTAGAATCTGTGCTTTGAGGACATTGCTTATTTTTTAATCAGTGAAATAAGCAAATGTCAGGAGAGGGAGATGTTATCTGTTAACAGCTCTGCAGCTGTTGAAGTCAACAGCTAAAAAGTGTGATGAAGACTCTGAAGTCACGAGGAATGAAATGTTTGCATCAGGTGTATTTTGAGGGCCTCATGGTTCCCTGAGATGCTTACAACCAGGCACAGCCTTCAAGGCTAGAAAAGCTTAGAGAGATCAAGAATCAGCATTTATTAATTATTTTAATACCTGTGATATTTAGAAAATCTAGAGCAAACATCGTCTTACTTTAGTTGCTAGGCATCTAAGCAGAATGATTTGAATGTGACTTTGCCATCCATGACACTGGAATTGGGAAGAAGGAAGGTAATAGAAAAGCTTCAGTTGCAAAGAAGTGAGAAAGGTACAACAGGAAATTTAGTGAATGATCGTTAGGACATTCCTGGATATTGCATGACTCTGCAGCCATTCCCATAAAATGTTATATTAGGGAGTAATTTTAATTGGGTGATAGGAAAAAAAAAATCTCTTACACCAGAATTCTCTGGTAAAGTTTAACCTCTGTTTTACAGCGAGCAGCTGAATTGGAGCCAGTCCCACAGAGATATGATGATGATGATCCAAGAAATGAAAAGGTGTTTGCCTGAAGAGAAAAGGAGTTCTAACAAGCCCAGTACCATCAGTGCTCTCAACTACGCCTTGCAGTGTGTTCAGCAGGTCCAAGGTACGTGTGGAGAAAATCTGGACAAACAAGAGCACGGCTTGCATAGATGTGTCTGGCAACAAGTAGCATTAAAAGAATGCATTCCAGTTGTCCTGCAAAGAGTTGACTTTCTGAAGCACTCTGGTTTCATTACCAGTGTTTTTGTTAAACAGCCATGTTACGTTTTCTGTTGAGGTACCCCCCTACTGCTTCTCTTTTCTTCAGTCCCATAGCTGAGAGGTGCCTAATTGTAACTTTCTGTATATATTGAGGAAACAGTATTCCCATCCCACTCTGAAAAATTATTGGTTAGTTTGTGTTTTCCCACAGAACTAAGTAGCTAAAATTGTACTACTTCATCATGCTTGTTTTCTGTAAAATGAGATTACTCCAGTAGTATAATCAGTATTCCTTTTCCCTTTGTCACTACACAGAACTTCTCATCTCACCTTGGACTTCACCAAAAAGATGACAAAAGTACAAGGGCTGTAAGAAATACTTTCAAAGTAGTCTCCTTACTGACTTCCTTGTGTTTGTTTTGCTTTTTCTGTTTTGTTTTTTTTTTCAATTAGCAAACAATGACTTTTTCCAGGCTCTGAATGATCGAAGAGTGTTTCAGACAGATGTGGTGACATACAGCATAGAAGAGTTGGTGGCAGTTGCATCTGAACACACACCAAAAAACACTGTAAGAATTCAGGCACACTCAAGGAGTTCATTCAATTGCAATAAATTTAGTTGCCTAACATTGTTTTGTGAAAATAGAATGTGTAAAATTGAAAGGTCTTTAAATTTTAGCCAGACAGATCTTCAAGTTTTTAAAGATAAATTAAGGTTGTCTTATCTGTGCTATATCAGTACCCAACTATAGTGAGTGAAGAAATAGTATTTTTTTTTTTTTTTGGCCAGAAGCAACAAATAGCTCTTTGAGAATTCATTTACAGCAGAGTAATCTATTGAGACAGCACAAAGTTTTTAAAACCAATCAGATCTATAGTTGTGAGGGACTTTTGGTTTCTATTTGTACTTCGCATTTAATTTTTTTTCTCTTGTTTTGTAATATATGTCATGCTTTCTGGCTCTGCTTTAAAGAAGTGTTTCTTGAAATTCAGTACTGTTGGATGCTGTATCAAAAATATTGCTAATGCTTGAAAAAAATACAAAAAATATTGGAAAGCTCTCAGAATGTTTTTGTGTGTGGAATTATGATGAATCCTTTGAAATTTGTGGAGGAGTGTATGGAGTGATAACCAGTTATTCAGAGCAAAGACAAGCATTAATCTGTTTTGAGAAGACAAATGCAGTCTTACTAGCATTTGTAAATCTTGAGTACAGTGCTGTAGCACCGGAGTGTAGTAGATCACACACTACACAACATATTTTTGAACCTCAGCCTGAGGTTGTGGTGTGTGGTGGTTTGGGGTTGGTTGGTTTGTTTTGGGGTTGTTTTTCTTATCCTTGTTCTCACTACCACGTTTCAGGCCATGATTGCCTTTAATGTTTGTTTTCCAGGACACATTTGTTGCTGTATTTTCTTTGCTGTCTGGGCGCATAGTGCATATTTCTGAGCAGGCAGCATCCATCCTGAACTGTAAGAAGAAAGTGTTGGACTCCTCCCGGTTTGTGGAGTTGCTTGTCCCTCAGGATGTGAGTGTGTTCTACACACACACTGATCAGTCTCACCTGCCCCATTGGAACATGGAAAGTCAAACTAGTATTACATGGCAATGCTCTGCAATGCTCTGTTTGTGTTTCTGTCTCTGCAGAATGAGGGCAGAGTAGTAGTTCATTGGAAATGCTTATGCTAGCAATATGCATCAGCCTCATTTGTTCCTTTCCACTTTGGAAACTGCAGTGGCTCTGGAACCAGACCTAGTGAGTCTCCTAAGGGCTTCACTCTTACTTGGGTGTAAATAAAAGGCACATACTTCATTGTTTTGTGTATTACCTTACTCATTCAAAATACTGCTGCTTTTTGAAAAGAAAATAAGTCTGATTGTGAACTTTAAGGTGTTTATACCTTATGGTTGTTTATGTGCTTTGTCTTTATGGTACACTCACTGCCTGCTGTGAACACAGCCCATCAAACACAAGTTTTAAGTTTTAAGCTGATTTGTTATTTAGTGCTGGATGTGTCTAAACTGAGGTGTTTGAGTTCTGTGTTATTTGTGAGCAGTTCAAACGTAGCTTGCAGGCCAAGGCTGTGTCTTTTGCCCACCTTGACAGGGGGCTGTTCTGACATCACTTCTGAGAAGTGTTAAGTCCTTGGTATCAAAGAATATGAGACATCTGGAGGTTTTGAATGCCATGGATTCCACAACTTGGATGCCAGTCATGTGCCTACTCAGCAGAGCAGCCACTCCCAGTGGAGTTCTGGTTTTCTTGTGTGTATACAGTTTTTGGTACATGGCTCATAAAGCCAAGAAATACAGCTTTTCCTTTTCACAGTGATGCACTGGAGAAAGTTTTTTTGGTGCATTGATTGGTTGGTTGATATGTTTCTTTCCATTTTTTTTTTTCTTTTTTTTAGTATGCATTTCCTCTGAATCTAGTTCCAGGTCAGCCATTTCTCTAAGAATGAGTGGACTAGAGAGGAGAGATAACATTTGAGGTGGGAGCAGGCTGTTGAACAGACAATTCAGTGGCTAATAAAGAGTAGATTGTGAGACTTCAGTCTTGCTCAGAAAGTCTGGAGAATGCAGAATTTAACATAGTTCTGATAGGTGTGACCTTTTTAAGGATATTAACTACTGATACTTTCACTGTGTTCATCTTATTAGCTTCTCCATATGAATATGCCCAGGTGAAATCCTTTTTCTGCAGGATCAGGTAAGTG
The DNA here is from genome assembly GCA_013397245.1 of Thryothorus ludovicianus. NCBI lineage: Eukaryota > Metazoa > Chordata > Aves > Passeriformes > Certhiidae > Thryothorus > Thryothorus ludovicianus. The sequence continues at coordinate 140,311 of VZTB01017785.1, read as the reverse complement.
CATTATTATAGTTTTATTTTTAAAATATACAAGGGGTTCAGCACTAGCAAAAACTGTTCTATAGCTGATTAGTGTGAGCTCATGGAACTCCATTACAAAATGGGCTTTGTGTGCTTAATATTGTCATCCAGTAGCACATTTTGAACATCTTTCCCAGAGTGATGCATAAACTTGCACTGGGACAGAAGGAAAACTTTTTCTACAGGAAGAAAATGTTTATACATTTTTCTCATGGACCTATTAGTTTCCTTAAATACTGTTGTGATCTTGTGAAAAATTGCTGCTCCCTCTTTTTCTGTTTGAGAGTGGAGGCAAAGAGTGTTTTGCTTAAGATTAAGATTGCCTGAGAGATTGAGGCAGAAGCCTTAATGGAAACTTAGGTCACCTAAGTCCCAGTGTGAAGCCTGACTCCTGAGGTTTGTGAAGCCTGACTTGCTGCTGCTGTGAATGCTGTTTGTTGCTGAGTACCTGACTAATCTTAGAGCTAAAAGAGGAAAAAAATTTGAGATTAGCCTTCAGTATTCAGTGCAGTTCTGTCACAGACTCAGGTGATCTCTGGATTTCAGTAAGAACTATTTGCTTCTCAGCAGATACGACATTTGCTCATCTTTCAGTTGATCATTGATTCATTCATATGTGTTTCAACAACCTTAGCTCTTAAACCACCTTTTTCCCTTGAATTGAAGGGCACCTGAAATGAAGATAGCAGTGTTAGATTGCAGGAACTGTTAGTTGGACACACAAACATTTTACAGCAGTTTTTTTCCATGTTTTTGTACAACATCTGTCTCTACTTCCCTTATGAAACAGATCTTTTGACTATGTTGGCTTTATGAGTAAAAATATTTTTTCACAAGCACACACTCTAGGCTTAAGTAAGAAAATATTTTTGAGTTAGACATACACTGTGTCTAATTTCCATTTGTACCTTTTGTTTTCCCAAAGACAGAAGTGTCAGAAGTAGATTTTATGACACTTACTTCCCTCTAGAAACATTTTACAAAACTTAAGTATCCAATAAGAAAGTAACTCAGTGTAAATTATAATCTTCAAAAATTTAACTCAATTCTTTCTGTAAGACTTGGGTATGATATTGAAATTATAACAGGTGGAAAAGCACTTACAATAGAAAGTGCCAATTGTTACTGCAGCTGTTGCAAAGCTGTGGTTAAGATCTCATCCAGAATTCTGTGTGCTGCTACAGTTCAAACACATTCTAGGAAGACAAATTCTTGTGGAAGAGAGTCAAAGAGCAGCAATGCACCGAGTCTGGAGCAGTCTTTCTTATGTAAGTCTGTAACTAACCTTGAAGGAGGCAGATTTTAACTTTTTTTTTCTAAAAATGGTACAGAGAAACAACAAGCAGAAAACTCTTTAGCTTAAAGGAGAGCACAAAACCAAGTGGGTGGTTCTTGTGAATATGCTTGGACTGAGAATTAGAAGGTTGTCTTTAACCATTGGAGTATTAAGAGTATTTCTAGACAGCCTCTCAGTGTGAGTATTGGAGACAAAACATCTACTTGACTTCAACAGGAGGGAGGTCAGTGTGGCTGAATGTGTTGACCTTGGATCTCAAAGGAGTGTGCCTAGGACCTGATTATTTGGGATTGTGCTCAGCATAACTTCTCTGGGCAGGGCTCCTGGCCCTGGTGCACAGTATGTGAGTCTTGAAACCACAGTGTTAATCCCTTTTGCTTTTCCTCAGGGGTGGGAAGGATCCAGAGCAAGAAGCACGTTGTTACCCCTTCCGAATCACCCCCTACTTGGTCCATGTGTGCACTTCTGTCCGTGTGGATGCAGAGTCCTGCTGCTTAGCTTTGGCTGAGAAAATCCACTCTGGATATGAAGGCAAGTCAGGAGGCTCCAGTGGAGAAAAATCTGTGCCAATAGAAAAATGAAGTGTATGAAAGTCTCCTTCCTTTGTTTAGAACCTGTGCTTGGGTAGTCTCACCTGTGTTAGTTGCAGCTTGTGTGTGCATGCATGCAAACCCAGAATATCTGTGCTGCCTTTACCAGGCCCCAAAGCTTTTGACCTCTGCTTGTTATTTTTATTTTTGAGTGAAGTCTGTAGTACCTAAAAATCTGTAATGTTTCTACGAGTTACTCGTTAGAAAGCAACAAACAATTAAAAAGTTCAGGAACCAGTAAGTGTCATAAGCAACAGTAATGCCCAAGTTTTCTGTCTTAGTGCATATTTTGTTTCTATTAGCTCCTCGAATTCCTATGGATAAAAGAATATTCACCACCACACACACCCCTGGATGTGTTTTTCTGGACATAGATGACAGGTGAGAGATTTGAGTTTTTAAGACCTGTGAGGTATGTATGGAGATGTAGAAAAAATCATTTAGTGATGCAGCTGGAGACTGAAGTAAAGTAGCTGAACTGTGGAATTGGCAATGAGTAATTAAACAAAACAGTTTTTTGTTAGTCCACTCATGGAAGACGTCTCACACTCCACAGATGTGATCTTCTTTGTTGATTTAAAACACATGTTAAACAGAACTGCAGTCAGTTTTCCTTATCCAGGGCAATAGGGAGCTGTGGTAGCATCAACAGTGGAAAATGAGCATAATTGCTGACATTTTGCCAATGACCCGTTGTCTTCAAGATCCATTTTTTCCCTTTGCATGTAAACAAGCACAAAGCTACCTGCAAATGTGAATATCTGTTATATCTCCAGGCACAGAAATGTTTATCATGGATATTTATGTGTTAATATTACAGTGCAGGATTATGAGGTGCATTGAGAAATGTTTTTGTTTCACTGTAGATTGTGCATGGGCACTTCACTGACAAGCAAGGGGTTAAGGATGGAAGTAGTCAAAACTATATTATAACCTGATAACGTGTTTGGGTTTCAGAGCAGTGCCTTTGTTGGGTTACTTACCTCAGGATTTAATTGGAACATCCATACTGATGTATTTGCACCCAGAGGATCGTCCTTTGATGATCACTATTCACCGGAAAAGTAAGAGCTGCTTTCAGAAGAAATTCTGTTGGTTTTACGATTCTTTATCGTACCTTTATCATGGTGCTTTACATGTGACTGATCTGCAATCTAGACAAAAATTAACTAATTAACTCATGCAGTCAGTTTGAGATCAAAGTAAATTCAATCCCAAAGTTCTATGAACCCCAGTCTTAGTGTTTGTGCTTTTACTACTGTGTCATAATGTAAGCTAAACCTTGTTTCTTGCTTGTGTTTTTCTTACAGTACTGAAATTTGCTGGCCAACCCCCTTTTGAGCATTTACCTATTAGATTTTGTACTCAAAATGGGGATTATGTCATACTGGACACCAGCTGGTCCAGTTTTGTGAATCCTTGGAGCAGGAAAGTTGTATTCATCATTGGCCGACACAAAGTCCGGACGTAAGTCAGTTGTAGAATTGATCAAATAAAATGCTTTTCATGGATTACTCTGCAAAACCAAACAGTCTGAGTAATGAACTGGAAACAGAATTTGCTCTTGCAGGTGGGACAACAGCCTAGCATCTGTCTTCAGACCATTCCTTCAGAACAGCAGTAGTCTTGTTTATTAAGTGTGAGAATAAGTGAATTACATTGAAGTAAAAGGCAAAGCCAGCTTTTTAATTTAGCAGGTTTTTGCATATAGTTGATGTCCAAATTGAAGTACCAGTATTAGATGAGCAAAAGCTAAAAAGCACCATAAAATTAGGTCACTTTAACAAATAATTACCTAAAATTCATTCATGGTTGGTTCACCAGAAAAACCCAATTAATTTGCCTTCTTTTAGCATATTTACTTGGTACAACATTTAAATATTTACGAAGGCACCGTCTTTTTAAAATGCAGTTAGTATTGAACATACAAATGAATTTTTCAGATGTTTCTCTTTAGTTTTCAAGAAATTTGAAAATAAGACTGACTGCCTTCTTAGCTGGTTTCTCTCAGAGGAAATGGCTTTTGGGAATAACCTTCTGACTTCTCAAAGTGATCTTTTATACAAGATTTTATGGGGTATGAGTTTGCCTTCTGAGTGAAAGAGACAGGGGGGTAGATGCTTGTCAGCCTTAACTGGTGTTTTGACTTCCTGGAGATTCCCTGCTCTCATTGCACTGCCCCTCTATCCCAGCAGAGCAGCTGTTGGGACACCTGACATTCCTCTGTGTTGACTCAGCAGAACAGGCAAAATAAAATAATCAATTAAGAATCTAAGTGTTTATAGCTATCTTTTCTTCATCAAATGAAAATGAACAGTGAATTACTGTTGGCTCTCTCCAGAAGCCCTCTGAATGAAGATGTCTTTGCCCCAAGAAGTAAAGAAATGAGCAGCGTGGAGAAAGAGATAAGAGAATTACAAGGACAAATTTACAAACTGCTTCTGCAGGTAAAGAAGGCAAAAATTTCAGAACACAGGCTGGCCTTCTGAGTGAGAGGATAAAGAAACTTGGGTCTGATTAGTGGGCTGTTTTGAGGATGGCCTTTTAAAAGGTTGGAGAGTTCTACATTGATACAGGCCTACCTCATTATAAAAAATAAAACTTGTTTGACATTTTCAACAAGTTTTTATGTTGAAAGGTAAATCTGCATCTTGAAACAGTTTGAAGCATGGTAGAGAATTCTTTGTAAGAAAGTGGTAGAGCACAGACAAATTCTGACTTTTCATTTGATTATATTGGCTTATTTGAAGTTTTGTGTTGCAAAGTATGTTGTTTCCTTTATTTTGTTCTCTCAGAGGATGATTTTTAAATTTTTCCCCCCTCTCATACAGCCAGTTCACAGTAATGTTTCCAGTGGTTATGGAAGCCTTGGAAGCAGTGGCTCTTATGAGCACTACATCAGCATAGCATCTTCAAGTGACTCCAATGGGAACTGTGCAGAGGAAACACAGGAACCAGTAAGTCTATAAATGTGTCACTGCCTCCTGAATAGTGAAAATACACCTGTAAAAATGAAAATGTTTACTGTCTACATATGTGCTTCTCATCATGAATTTTACTGAAGTGGGAAGAATAAAGCCATGTTCAGGCTAAATTGGTTAATTACAGAGTGCTGGCTTTTGGTTTTTGCTTTTAATTTTTCTGACTGCTGTAGAAGGGAGTGGAAGTAGTGCTGTCCTAAAACAAGCATTGCAATTACCTAATTTCCTTGTGAAGCTCCTGAGTAAGTCATCAGCTTATTCTCACTTTATAAAAGGGTATAAAACATTCAAATGCTGAGGCTGTTTGAGCTTTATCATGGTTAATTTACTTAAATTAACCATGATAATTGGATTAATTAAGTTTACAAATACCAATAGATACCAGGCTTAGGCTGATAGTCTACTCCCTTTCAATTTGAAGAATACAAGAACCCAAGTCAGCTCCTATGGCCTCTTTGTACTCATTTTATTCTGACTTCACATTTTTTGCATGTCTCAAGATGACATTGCAACAGGTTTGTGCAGATGTCAACCGAATAAAGAACCTGGGGCAGCAGCTGTACATTGCATCGAGGAGCAAGCCACAGAATGCAAATGAGCAGGCTGGGAGCTCAGAAGTTTTGGGAGGTAAGTTAATGTAGTTGTGATCCTTAAGGTAACATGAACTCCTGTAGATCTGTAGCTATGAGTTTGGCTACCTGGTGTTACACTCAACAGCTTTAGGTAGCATTTTTAGCGTGGCTTAGACATGAGGTTTGTTTTGTTTAAAACCTAAACAGACAAGTTCCCCCACCCTTCCCCCAATGCACCCCTAAAAATAACCTCAGCAGATGCAATAACTTTTTAAATCCTCTTTGAAATATGGAGGAACATATCTGCCTCTTTCTAGGTTAACAGACTTCTATTTTTTTATACTTTAGCATTTTCTAGTTAAAAAGGACATGTGCTTGTAGCAAATAGTGTGGAAGCTCCCCTTGGTTACTTTCTGTGAACTCCCAGAAATGATCACAGGCTGGACAATATGGCCCCACTTACCACTGAAGTAGAGGTTTAGTTACTGAGTGCTTAATGTAATATTAATGCACATAATTTGAAGTTTGCATGTAGCACAAGTATTTTGAGAAACCTGAGTGCTCCCTCAAATATCATAGGAATCTGTATTAAGTGCTTGTAGCAAATTATACTCTGTTAAAATTAACTGCTGATGTTGTCCTAGAGGACTATGCTGTCAATATGGATAGGACTCTGGCCAGTGTATCCATGGTATACAAAGCTGTGAATTACTGCTAAATAATCGGTTGGATTCTTGATGTATAAATTGAAAGAGTAATATTAATTGCAGCTTTATTTACAATTTAAATGCTGGAGGGGTTTATATACTGTTTTCTCCTTGTTTGCTTGCTTTTTCAAATGGATGTTTAAGGTAGTGTGGGGAGGGGTTTGGCTTTTTTCTGGCATCTTTCCCCCTCTCCTTCCCTTGTCTCAAAACATATAAATTGAGATGAAAATGCAGAATAACTTTGTAATAAGAGCTATGTTGTCATAGGCTATACTTCCTTGTATCATTATGTGGATTCCAGTATATATTTCTGTGTGTGAGGGTATTGTTTAGATGCCCTTGAGAGGAATCTCTAAAAGGTTTTCTCTGTTCCAGGGAAAAGGCACCCTGCTTCCTGTTTTCTTCAGACACTGAGAGGGGACAGCACAGAAGAACCAGGCAACACATTTTATGATGATCCTAAGAAGTCTCCACATATTCCTTCCTATCAGCAGATCAATTGTGTTGATAGTATCATCAGGTAATAAATTATGAAACAGTTTTAGTGATACAAGTTTAAGATTAATTGGTAGAAAGTAAATATCCAAGCAGTTTGCATTGGCCTTAACCTGTCTAGGGTTTGAGTTGTGAGATAAATTTGGGTTTGTAAAGTTTTCTGTCTCTGAGCATTGAGATGGATTGCCCAATCTGAATTACACTGTAATGAAAAGTTCAGCACCTAAGATTCTGTTTGTAACTATTTGTTGGCATTTGTCGTTGGTGCAGTAGGAATTTAAGTGAATTTTGATGGTCCTAGTATGTCAGTGTCTTCTCATTACACACTCTGAGAACATCCATATAAAATAGAAAGTTGATATAATTTATAAAATATCAGTATTTTTTAAACTCAGTGGATAATGTAACCTTTTTTCTTTTTTCTTTTTTTTTTTTTTTCCCTCAAAGAGTGATAGATTTTATTTAATATACTCCTTGGAAAGCAGATACGTGTCCAGAACTTCCTGCAGTGAATTTAAAATACTAGTTAACAACCTCTGGATCTCCAGTTTGGATTGTTCAAATGTTTGTATCTCCAAATGGAGAAAAACACCCCCCAAAGTAGAGAGAGCTTCCTGTGATATGCTTTCATTTCAGATATCTAGAGAGCTGCAGTATTCCAGCACTGAAAAGGAAGTGTAAATCTTCTGCAAATACATCATCATCATCTTCAGAAGATGACAAACAAGTCCAGCAAAGCCAGCAGGAAGGCAGGGCATTGGAAGGTAACACAAAGTGTACTGACAATCATATTAGAACCACAAAAACTGATTTGGATTTTTTTTTTTATATGTCACTGTTGTGTGTTCCACAGTTTGTCCACTTTTTAAACTGTTGTGTTGCTAACAGTATTTTAGTAAGTATTTGGTAACTATTTGCCTAAATTGCCTAAATCTCCCAATTAAACATAAGCTAAAATGTTGAGTCTTTGAGTGCATCAAAGGAACTCTTGTTTGTTGTTAAATGAACCTTCTGTTGCTCACTCATTTTATGCCACATTTAGTATGTGCTGACATTGCACTGGCATGTAAATGGTTTTTTTTTTAAAGTATATAAGAGTGTCTTATTTAATAGTCTGCATAGTTACTGGTTATTTCTGAACCAGTGAGGCTTGATGAATTGGGAGCATAGTGCTTGGAATGGAATCCCATGTAGAAACTTTGTCATTTGCCAATAGATACTGCTATGCTGTCAGCAGTTGAGTCCCACACGCCAATATCTGCTGGTCTGGAAGAGACGCTGAAAGACCAGACAACTGCAGGCATGGTGGGAGCTCCTCTGGCAGACCTGACCCTGTCCAACAAGGCTCCAAGTGTCATATCTGTCACCAGCCAGTGCAGCTACAGCAGCACTATAGTGCATGTCCCACACCCTGAATCAGGTACTGTTCACACTCACAAAACACTGACTGATATTTAGATTTACACAGTGTTTCCAGCCTGGAGTACACGGTGAGAAAGTTTTTGTTTATTTAAGGTATGTCCTCAATAAATGTGAATTCTGAAATGTTAAAGTACTTCTCAGGGTGCTGTGAAGAAAAACTTGAGCCTGGAAGTTTTTAGGGTATTTTAGTAAAATAATTTTAACAGACTACACTGTTTCCTTTCCCCTTGAACTTCATTGCATATGCCTCAAACACAACAATGTGCTTTTGGCCACTGAGGATTCAAATAAAAAGTTTCTGTGGGGCCAATGTTACTTCATTTTAACACAGAAGCAGTAAAAAAAAAGAGTATGTAGCTGCTATTGTACTAAGAAAATAGGAAAAAAGAAGTGTTTCTAACTTCAAAGTGAATTTGAAGTTTTGCAGACCATGCAAAGTAATTTGCTCAGTTGATGTTAGTGTAACTATATTTGAGTTGAAAGGATGTTTACTCCCTGTGCCTCTGCTCAGTAGCTCAGATGAGGTTGTTTTCTGTGTAACACTCTGGGTTTTGTGGTAGTTGACACCAGAAGGGCAGAGCAAAGAGTGATTTGTTTTCTTCCCTCTGCAAAGAAGTGACTACAATGGAGGATGCTGCTGCTGGAAGTGAACAAATTGAGCTGCCTCCAGTGAATGCTCACAGTCTTGCAGTGCTGCCTGAGGACTTAAAGCCAGTTGGGCTAACAAAAGAGACGTTGTCAGCCCACACTCAAAAGGAGGAGCAGAACTATGTTGACAAGTTCCGACAGAGGGTCTTGCTCTCTCCATTTAGGACTTACCTTCAACAAGGAAGCAGAAGTAACAACAGACATTCCTGTGGCCAAGGTAGGCAGCAGCTCTGAGAAATAAAGACTTGGTAGATGATTTACAAGACCAAGCTAGCCATGGAGTCTGGTTTTCCATGTAATTTAGTGAGTGTCTTATCAGAGTGTGCTTACAGAATGACTCCTTTGGATTTGCCAAGATTTGACAGCAGCATTGCCCACACACAAGGTCTCCTCCATCTTGGATCTTGCTATTTTAGACTTTTCACAAAGCACACAGTTAGTTATTGCAATAAAGACTACAAATCCCAGGCAGTTTGTTGACTCTCCTTGAAAGAATGTAAAAGATCTAATTGGGGTACGCCAAAGTGATCAATAAGAAAAATACTGTAGATATGTCAGCAAGTTCATCACTGGTTTATGGAAGAAGTATCCAGAGGAAAGTCAGCTCTCTGACTAAGCCACACACATTTATCTGGGTGTTTTTGTCTTCTTTTTTTCTCTTTTTCCTAGGTCTGTCATTTCAGTGAATATGTTTATTTTTCTTCCTCAGGCGATTCCCCTTCAAAGCAGATGAGCCCAGCTAACTGTAAAAAAGGAAAACATGGAAAATTCAAGCGCCAGAAACCTCAGAGACAGTGCTCAGATAGCCACTCTTCTAGTAAAAATAGAAATAGTCTTCCATGTGAGAAGAGAACAAATCAGAAACAGTTGTTCTCTCCCTCAGAAGTGTCCTGTCTGAGCTCCTCCAGTCTGAATGTCCATCCTCCTGTGGGATTTCCTGCCTATTCGAATCCAGTGTCTACTTTTCCAGCTCCTTCTGGAGGAGAGCAACTTGCCCTTCGTTCATTACAACCTCAGTCCATGTCCTCATCACAGCTATGCTGTGGAACACAGTCATACCCAGTCTTTTATCCCCCAAACATAGGCACGTTTATGGCTGTGTTTTTTCAGGGTTTCCCCATGTATGCTCAGATGCCTCAACATGTCTTTCTCCCTAGCCCTCAGTGTGTTTATCCCCCCTCTTCATATCCATGCACCACACTGCCTCCAGCACCCCCTCCTTGTGCTCCATCACCAGCAGCACCACACTCTGTGGATCAGCCCTTTGCAGCCTCTCCTCACTCATCCGTGGAGGACCAGCAAGAGGGCCAGTGTGACCAGGCCCTACTGCTGAGCAGCTCACGGAGCAGCTCCCCACTTCAGCTGAATTTGCTTCAAGAAGAGCTGCCAAAACCTATGGAGCTTTCCATTAGTGCTGATGTTAAGCCACATGCAGAAGATAAATGTGTAAGTAACAAAGATTTTCCGTGTAGAGGAGAAACTGACTTTCACAGTGTTCTGTCACCAAAACCAGTGGTGATGATCTGTGTGTCAGGGACACAGATTTTGTTAGCTGCTTTTTCTGTTGGCTGTGCTATGTAGGCTGCAGGTCATGAATAGCACAGGAGGTGGAGAAAGCAGTTTATATTTGTGCTTATGGGAACTTGTACAGTGTGGGCACTTAGAAATGTGAGATCTTCTGGTCTAGGCTGCCACAAGCTGCTTTTGCTCAGCATTCTGGTAGCAGCCTTTTCAATGGAACTGTCAGCTAGAATTTGGAGTTTGGGGCTTTTATGCATGTGGAACTTGGTTAGTGCTGTGCAATTTGCATCCTTTTTCACCCAGTCCCACAGTCTCTGTGGAGAACCAAAACAAAGGGAAGATACTCTTCTAATTACTCCCTCTGTCTCCCAGGGATGCAGCTAATGAAAGAAGAACAGGGATCCGTGTGGGTCGGTTTCCATACATGGGCATAGAAAAGGCCTCTCCAACTTCCGCGGTAAACTCAGAGGCAGGAATCTGAGCTCTGCAGGCAAGGAAAAAAATGTTGCCTCCTGAATCCAGATTGGGCTGGAAAGGCTGGATCAGCTGAAGCTGCAGGGTAGGGTCCTGAAAGGGGAGCTGGAGCCTGCTGAAGCAGTTGCTTCGCATAGTGAATCAGGGGAAGACTCTCATTTTCCCTGTAGTGCACCTTTGCTTGATGTGTATGGCTGCTTTATGCCATCTAACAGGGTGTGAAGGGAACTGACTCTTCTCTTGTCAGCAGAAATTGTTAACTTTATGCAACTGTACAGTACCCTAACAAATTGGGGAAGGATCTACAGCAGAAACCACTCGAGTTCAGATGCTTGTTGATTTTCACCCATGAAGAGTGTTATCCAGAGTTCTAAACTGTCACTCATTTTCAGAATTAAAAACTCCAAACCTGTTGAATTGATATGAGAACTTGGTCAACGCGTGACAAATTCAGTAACTGCATGAATTTCCTTTTGCATACTTAAATGTAACTTCTGTGGATGTGTTGGATCTGCTTTTTGTCCCCAGGATAATGATCCAGAAGATAGTGGTAACAGTGCTGCTCTTGAATTTCCTGACTGCTCGTTGTATGAGGACTCACAGTTGGGTTCAGGTTCAGCAGCATCAGGCAGTGGATCAGCTTTATCTGGTTCTTTAGGCTCTAGCTTCAACAAGACTTCTGGTCATGGCACAGGTAGGGAAGTCCAAGATTTAGTTATTTGGCTTGCTACCATATCTAATAACAGGATAATGTAGTGGGGATAGAAGATTTATATAAGAAGATCCATGGCCTTTGCTTTTCACCAGCTTTTAGTGTTTGAAGCCAAGTTTGTTTCAGTCACTGTAGTTGGAAATGTAAGTCTAAGAAGCTATTCCTTTAACCTAGAAGTCACTCTTCATTTTTCTCATTATTACTTTCTCTGCATTAGATACTGCTTTACATCTTACTTGACTAAAGATGAATCTGCCTAGAGCAGGACCTCTCAGAAACAGAGAAGTTGAGCCAATTAATTTTCAGAAAAGTGGATAGAGCTTTGGAGATCTTGAATAAATTGAGAGAATGCACTTTATCTTTGAATTCTCAGTAGGTATTAATTGCTAGATCAATCATCTGGGAATACCTGTATTTGTATTACAGAACTACCTTGCAAGAGTTCACTGGGGGTGGTGTACTTTTTGCACTAAATTACTGGGATTTTCCAGGCATCTGCTTTTTTTTTTTTCTTTCCCTTCCATGGTCATTTTCAGCATGTAATGGGAAAAGCAGCAAATATTTTGCCAGTAATTGTTCTTCTGAAGCTTCCAACGAAGAGAAGAATCAGGAAGCAGAAGAAAAAGGGACAGCTTATAAATCGAAACATGAGTCAGCCTGGGTGATGATGGATCACACACCTGAGAGAGTTCTAATGAATTACCAGATGCCAAACAGGTTGGAAAACATCAACAGTTTTTGACATGTAGTTTGGAATTGTGCATGGAATGTACAGTTTTAAATTAGGATTAAAGTGAGACTGTAGAAACAGCACACATACCAATGAAGAGTCAAGAAGGTGTCTTAGATTATTTTTGTGCAGTTTAGGCCTGATTATTTACTTACTTGTGTCTACTTTTTCCCATTCCTCTTGTCTGTTAAAATAAGGTAATGTGTAACCTTTTTTTCTGAAGTATTAATGGGATTGGTTACTGTCCTGTACTTTGAATGCATGAAGAGGTAAAACTACAGGTTATTTGCAAGTTGATTGTAATTAGCTTATACATATAATTTGTGACTGGATTCCACATTAAAAAAGCACTAAACCAAAAAAGATCCCACATGAAATAACCAAAAACTCCCAACAAAACCAACAGCCAACAAACCCCTGACTGTTAGCCCAGTGTTGAAAGCAGCCTTACAAAGCAGATAAGGTAAAAAGTACAGTTCCCTTTCAACAGCTGATGCTGTCTAGGCTTCAGCCATAGATTGTGCTGAAGAGACTGTCATAGTGTCAGTGCCTGCCTTGCTTGTGTAGTACAGCTGTGCCCACAGGTGTCTCTTCCCTGCAGAGTCAAAGAGGAAGTCCTAAAGCAGGATCTGGAGAAGCTGGCAGTCATGCAAAAGCAGCAGCCTTGGTTTACAGATGGGCAGAAGAAGGAGCTTGCAGAGGTGCACTCGTGGATCCGGACCCAGACTGTCCCCCTGCAAATCAGCACCCAGGTGAGCAATGGGAAAGGAGCTGCAGAACATCCCTGCCTTGGGCAGCCCAAGCATTTCCAACCAGGGCATCTTACAGTGCTGGGTTATGGATGTCATGATCTCATGTAAGGAAGGCATCTAGAGTTGTTTTTTTCTCTTGGTATTAAGTCCTTTGCTCTTCTTCTTATGAAATTGTTGCTGTAATTGAATAGCATATAATGTTGAGATATCAGTAAAAATTAGTGTGTTCAGGAAGCTGAAAAGTACTCAGTCACAGATGAGGGTCAGGTGTATTGTCAGAAACAGAAAAATAGCCAGTTTTTTGTAGGTGTATTCATTCATTCAATGTTAAACTTCATAATTTTAGCTGGTGTAACTCTTGGGCACTCTGCTGAATTGCTTCTGGTTTGCACTGATGTGTGTTAGAGAGTGTCCTAATCAGTTTAAAGTGCTCCCAGGTGCTGTGGAGAATGGCAAGGCAGATCTAGTCCCACAAAGACCTTGAGCTTCAGTCTTGAGTTTGACAAAAAATATTAAGGCTGTGTTCATGTACTTATGCACTTGTCTGTTTTAGCACTGCATGTTGGGCTGGGGCTGTTAATTGTGGTGTTCTGAGATGTGGTATTTATTCTTAGAGAAGAAAAACTAAGACATAAGTGTCCTTGGCTATGGAACAAGACCAGAAAACTTGTCTTTGTTTTCCTAATACTTCCCTTGATAACGTGTGTCCTGTTGTGGCTAAGAACACTGGGTTTGATTCAGATAGCAAAATTTTGTATGATGTTCTTGTAGAAAATTTTGTTGAATGTTTATAATCTCAAACGTTAGGAAATGTATTGGTATGTAAATACCACTCTTTTCTATCTGAGGTCCTGAAACTGTTCCTAAGCAGATCATGTTTCTAGTGCAGGTTGTGATTTTGCAAATACAACCAGGCATCTGACAGTGGCAAGAAATACAGGACTTCAGTTTGGAGACTTGGTTTCAATATTGTACTGTCTCTCAACAAGAAAAATATCAATACACTGAGGCATTTCAGCTGTTTATGTTGGTCAGTGTTGTTGCTGTTCAGGCTGCAGTCCAAATCTTCAGTAAGGAGCTTGCTTATAAAGCTGAATGATAAGGTCTTCAAATTCAAGGAGATCAGATACCTTTTTCTCTCAAAGACAGAACTGTATGTTCCACTAATCAAATGAACTAATCTCTGAGGTAAGGTAAGTGTTAGGTGCAAGATACCTGTATAATCTCTGCTTTTAGAGATCTCACCCCATTGGTGAAAGGTTTCAAGAGATTGTAATATATCATTCTATAAGATTTGATCCTTTGAAATACACTCATAAAAAGAATTTAAACTACTATTTCTTGCTCCTTTTCAAAGGGCTGTGTTACCTGTGACAGTGGGGAAGCAAGCTGTGAGGCTGCAGTGGCTGATGACAGCACAGAAAACAAGGGAGAGCCACCTCCAGTCCTGCCATGCTGAGGACATCAGCACCTGTGTCAGTGCAGCTGTTTGGTGTAATTTCCACCCTCTTTCCCTCTGGCTTTGCTCCCTACCAGCAGTGAATCTCCATGGCCATCTCTTACCACCATGAGCAGTCACACATGAAGCTCAATCTTCCTCCCTTACCCCTCTGCTCCTGGTATGACTCTGAAGACAATCTTTCAGTGGGAGGCTGTTTCACTTTCTGACCTCACAGACTTGACACAGAATGGGTTATGTTTGTAACTTTTAACTGCTCAATGATGAGCAAAATACAAAGATTGTTTTGGTTTGGGTGTTTGTTCTTTTAAAGTTGGCAAGTGAAAAGATGCAGTGTTTAAGGACCTGTGGTGATGAACCTACTGATGAGAGTGTTTACTCTCCAAATAAGGTGGATGTATTGAAGCCAAGCTACAGTGATCTTCATTTTTGTTCAATATTTAAAGGTCTAAACTAAAGATCCAAATATTCTGAGGCTCTGAAATGGCTGTAGCTGGTTTGAGAATCCAATAGGCTTTTTAAAGAGCAGCTGAAACTGGCCAGGTTATTCTGCATCAAATGCCTTTTGCCAGCTTGTGCCCATCAAAAAGAAGTAAACTCAAGTGAAAAGAAGCAAATTTTTCCCTATGTTTTTTGTGATGTGTGTCTTGGAGTAAAGTTATTTTACAGCTTTTGATTTTAAAGCTGTATTTATCAAGACAGATATATAAATTAATTGAGGATAACTGGTTTGCAGATACACCAGAGATTAAATTACATAAAGCAATTAAAAAAAAAACCAACCAACCCAAAAGTCTCAATCCACAGGCTCTGCTTTTTAAAAACAGACCCATGGAAATTTATCAAGACAAGTAGTTACATGCAATTAAAGCAGTTACATGCCATCTTTTATCTTATGTGGGTAGTGCTTGGGAAGGTGGGTTTGTATCTTAATGTTTTCTTTGTTGAGTGATTAGGGAAGTTTAATTCAGACATAAAAAATAGGAAATTATTTAAGCCGTTTTTCTGATTTGTTTTTGTTGTGGTGATGCCAAAACCAAAAAGAATTAATTTCATTTCATTTGCTTTCAAAACTCACATGTTGTGGAGCTAAACTTGAACATCAAACTACACAATCATTATTTCTTAGCACTGTTGACTTCCTGCATAAGATTTAACCTCTTTCATTGTAATGGAGTCTCTGGCTGTTGAAATCCATGGATGAAAAAGGAGTTTGTAGTTCAGAACATGGTAACCACTTTCAGTTTGTAAAAGGACTTGTCCTCATTAATGTCTCAAAGTGCTCTTCAAACAGGACATGCTTGGCTAAAAACCTGGCAAATTTTGTCTGATTTCCCCTCTGTTTATCAATATCTGGATGTAGTCAGATTTTCTTTGTGGTGTTATTAATCACCTTAGCTTTGTCAGCGAAGAGCTTTAGAATGTAAGATATTATTTACCCTTTTATTCTGTGTAATCCTTTTGCTGCTGTGTGAAATATTTTCGTTCCTCCAATTTCAGTTATTGGTAAGCTTCATGTAAAATACTGTGATCTGCAGGTCATTGAAAGAAAACTATATTTATCTAAAGGTTTCTTTACTTGTAAAAGTCAATCCAGTGACAATCTTTCTTGTTAAAGTTCATTTTAAGGAAAGTTATTTTTACAGAATTTTGAGTTTTCAAGGCTAATTTGACTCATGCAGCATTCTTTTTATGGGTTTGGGTGGTTTTTTTTCAGTGTTTTTGCCTGCTCTGTTTATTTGTTTAGAAACCTATTGGTTTCTGTTTATTCTTAAGCTCCATTTCTTTGTCTTTCAGTTTTTTCAGCTTGAACTTCTTTCTTGTATTGTAAAACAGCAGAGGTCCACACATCCTCAGTACTGCTTGTGTTCAAACTTCAAACACCTCTTGAAATCAGAGACTTCAGTAGGTGTTCACATGTAGCAGGTTGTGTATTCAAGTAGGAAAATGTGGGCAATATCTTACACCTTTCCTAGTCTTCTTACAGCATTTTCCTAACATGGTATTCTGCTTTATAACCACACTGCCTAAAATATTTGCTCTAAAACATGTAATCAGATACTTTGTGTAAGGGTTCTTTCTTGATTGGGAAGCTTCTTAATTAACTTATCTGTCAAATTAGACATATGCAATAGAATCCATTCTACTTAGCTATGCTTAAATTAAAATGATTGCTTCAATACATTTTAAGACTTAGTAAAATAGATTAAATTTAATATTTGAGGTAAGGACAGCTGTCTCCTTCAAAATAGATTGAAACCCTAAGCCAGAAGGGAAGTTATGATTACAGACTCTTGTGAACATTGTTTTTATTTCCTGAGTTTGAAAGTGTTTGTTTATTTCCCAAGTATGAAAATGAGCTGATTTGCAATGTCTTAGGGAGACATGTCATCCCTTTTGTAAAACAGTGAGCTTATTTCAGGAGAATGACGATATGTACCTAACACTTGCATAATGCTTTTGATCTGTAGGTCCATGAACATGTCAAAAAGATGACTGTTATTATCCCAGCTGTATAAAAAGAGGCAGAGACAAAAATTTTATTCCAAATTCAGGAGTAAAATTTGGGAGTCTTCACTTGCTGCATCCCCTGCTGTCTTTGCTACAAGTGATCAAAATTCTGTATGTAGAAGCCTGATCATATTACCTGTGATTCTTATTTGAAGATGTTATCCCTTCTTGTACCCCCTACTGCTGTGAATTTGTGCCCAGTAGGATCATTGAGCAACAAAAAGCCCAGACAGTTTTTGAATTGCTGTGAATACCATAGATCCTCTGGCCATATATAATGAAAATTCATGTGCCTAGGAGTTTGAATTCCGAGTTTGTAATGCTGGTTAAATCTTAGGTGCAGGATCCCTTCTCTGGGGCTAAACACATCCTGGGTCATGGAAAAAATTGTGATGTGGGAGAATAATGTAAGAGGATGAACAAATGAATCAGTGCCCTGTGTGATGATGAGACAATTATTTGCCTAAAACCCAAACAATCTTGGCTGCAAAATCAGCAGGTTTTATCCCCTTAAGATAAAAAAAAACCCCAAACTTTCCCAAGGTACTCTTTACCCTGCTAGAACCACAACTTCATCTTGCAATGAAATGCCTTATCAAGCCTTTGACCTCATTTCCATAAGTTTTCAGGAACTGGCAGTTTTTACTTCAGCTTGTACTAATCTTTGAGTCCTTGTAGTGTGCTGGAGTGATTACAGCAAGATGCAGTTCTGATCAGAAAGGCCAGTGGGAGTGAGAGTTGCAGCCGGATTTGCACCTGCTGTTTTGTTTCTTTGGCTTTGTTTTGCCTGGCAAAACGTTGCAGATAGTTTAGAACTGCTTGGAAAAAAAATCACTTATTTAGTGGTCAGAGGGAAAACATGCTGGTACAGCACTGATGCAGTTACTACCCCCTGTGGGGGTGTCAGTAGTTTGGAAACCCTCGGAGGATTTCGCTGGCAAATTTTTTTTGTTGTTGTATTCATAAACGTAGAATTATGTTTTTAAAAATGAGTTGTTGTGCAGATATTTTCATGGCATTGCTATGAACAGAAGGGACCTTCATGTATTTTTACAGTGTAGTAAATACTTGCTGAATGAATAATGTGTTGGTAAATTTATCTTCCAGCTGAATGGGGTTTTGAATCACAATTGAATGAATTTTTACATCAGTTGGTAGGAGTATTTTATTGAAACAATATTCAGCTGTGGTTGAATTTACAGTTGTGATTTTAACTGTACACTTTAAAGGAGCTTCTGATTTTATAAATAAAACATAAATAAAATGTGTGTTTATTTTGTTCTTGGTAATGTGTAGAAAATGGGCTTTTAACAGAATGCTCAATACCTTTTTTGATTGTACATGGGTTGGGCTGCAGTGTCCATGGGGATCATGGGTACAGTGAAAATGGCTGTGTAGTGGCCATTTATTCTGTTTTGTTGAGTTTTGTAGTTGTTTGGTTTTTTCAGTCACACTCCACCTTGCCAGCGCCAGGATATGTTCTTTTTTAACTGTATCCCACAAGGATAAGCACTTTTTATGTGTGAAACATCTGTTTTCTAAACTGCTGGGATTGGGCATATGGGACTTAAAGCTTCTGTCTGTGATGACTTGTCTAAAAAATTTTTGTTCTAGAGAAGTACAGAGAAAAAATTCATAGATTTAATTCATGATTATGTCTCATAGAGCAAGGAAGTTATTAACTAATTGCAGAGCAACAATTTGTTCATTTTTTTCTGCTTTAAGGGATTTAACAGAGATATGGTTGATAGTGCTTAAAGAAGGCTGCAGGAGAAAGGCAAAAATCACTGCAGGGAAATACCAGGTACAGAACAAAAGCAGCATCGTACTGAAATTGGAAAAGGAAGAAGTAATCTTAGATAAGTACATAGCTGAACTGCTTCTGATAAGGTAAGTGATTCAGTGCCTTGAAATACAGGCATCTTGGAAGTAACATTGGATATATCAATTCTGAGGGTTTATTGATTTGGTTTTTTTAAGGGTTAATTGGTCATTTTAAGTATTCTTAAAAATGTGAGTCAAATTATCTAGAGGATAAATGAATAGACTTGTGAAATGAAAAATATTGAGTGGATCTATGTTTTTATTCAGAGATCTAGGCTCTGTCAGCCTATCTACATTTCTGCTTTGTCAATAGCAGTCATCCTCCTGCCAGGTGAAGTTCTGGCTCACAGCTGAAACCCTGAAGTTACACATTTGTGTGGATGTCAGAGGTGAGCTGCATGATATGAGAAATGGGGCCTGTGGTGCTTAATCATCCCATTCTCAGGAGTAATGGGCCTGTATTTTCTGTCACAGATTTGCTTCACAGCAGCACGATCCCTGTCAGAGTATCCATCACACACTGCTCTGCTGCAGCTCTGCCTGCCCGGCTCCCAGCTGCTCCAGTTTGCCCTCTGCTGCCCCAGTGCACACGGGCTCAGGGTGCTGCAGCTGCACCTTCCCGTGGAAAGGCAAACCTGCCTGGCTTCCAGACCCTTTCTACAGGCTGGTTAGTTCTCTACAACAGTTCCAGCCCTGTCTGTGGCCTGCAGGAGTAAGGAAAAGCTCTGGGCTGAGAGCTGGCAGGAGCTGAGTGTACAGCAGGATGGGGGAGAAGTGGAGTTTGCCCTCGTGTGTCATGAACTGGCCAGGCTCTGCTCTTGGGCCCCAGACCTGAGTTTATCTGGCATCTGCCAGGAACATCCATCGGGAAGGAAGCACTTGAGTGTTCAACAGTGTCTCAAACATTGTCTCCTTGGGAGCTACCAGTAATGTCCAGACAGTCTGAACTCTTTCCAGAGGCAAGGACTGTGACTGACAAAGTTTCAGGCTCTGATGAAATCCTGGTATACTAGAATTAGCTGAATTTTCCCTCAGCCTCTGCTGCTGTGAGCTGGCCTAGCTGGAATAATAAATTGATTTGGTATTGCTTCTTTAGGTGGTAGAAATGTTAGCAAGTATTTTGTAGTTTTAAAAGTGAAGGTTTCACTATTTATAGCTCAATTATTTTTTCTCAACCCCATCCTCACCACTGACAGNGTTTCACTATTTATAGCTCAATTACCCATCCTCAACACAGCTCTTTGCTTCTTTCCTCTCTCAGGCTAGTGAACTTTTTCATACTTGTAATATTTTTTCTATTATCATTCACTCTGGTTTTATTTATTTATTTACCTTTATGTTTGCAGTTTTTAGAAATATTTTTCCCCCTAGTCTTTTTAGTCTCTATGCTTCTCCCTGTGTATATGTCTATCTTAGCTGGTTATTCATTTAGATAAATTTGAAGTCTTTTCTGACAAGTTTTTATTGGCTCATGAGGTAGCAGAAAAGGACTAATTTCCAGAGAGTCACTGACTTGCTCTACTGTGTAAGAGAAGGATGGATGTTTAGAAGATTTCAAATAGCTGCACAGGGCATCCTGCTGCTCTGAGTTTGAGGACATTTTTCTCTGTTATACCTGGCATCATCTGTCTTAAAATTGATGTGAAGTGAACAAGCTGTTTTAAACCTGTAGGCTTTGTTTAAACAGCACAGTCAGAGATTTATGATGTGTACTATTGAGATCAATGTAGCCTGTGTATCACTGTTAGGTGTTTACTTCAAGCTTTCTGTGAGCCTTGATTGGAGTGAGGTTTATCCAAAGTATGTATTGAGCAGGGGTTCACAGCTCTGACAGTTTGTGCATATTCTCAAAAATGGCATCCCCCAGAGACAATTACTGACTTCAGCTCTATCTCTTGCAGTTACTATTGGAAGGTACCCAGGGCTGAGGGGGTCTGCAGGTACATTGCATATCGAGGAGTCAGGCTAGAAGCTTCTTGTAGCTATTGTTTTGTCCTCTCCTTTATTTACAATACATGCCAAGATACAGCAGCATTATCAGTGAGTGGTAGCTCAGGGGAACACATAGCACTGTCCTTGAGTGTCCAAGCAGGAGGTGGCTTGCCCTGGTAACACAGATTATCTATGTCCAGGTATCACCTTCCTGCTCCTGTGTGTGCAGGCACGTAAGCACAGGTCACAGCCACAGAATCTTTCACATGGTGTCATTCCTGCCTCCACTGATTGTCCAAATCTGGGTGTAAAGTCTTGACAACCACGTTTACCTTCCATACTGTGTTTGATGATAATCACACACAATTCTTAAAGCCCAGGGTATACTCAGGGAGCTGTGGGTAGCTGTGGGCTGGGCTGAGAAATAGATTTGTGAGTCTTTTTCCAAGTGACTGAGAGAAACAATCACCTCCAGCAGTAGTGGGAGCAGATGCTTGATCCTGACTTGTGCTGATTGTTTTTTGTGTTGCCTTGGGAATGGCAGGAGGGGACTGGGCATTGTTAAGCTGCCATCCCTTACCTGCTCAACATCTTGAAGGAATGCAGCAATGACCCTTCTTCCTGGCACCCCAATCTACATCAAGTGACAAAGGAGAAAGTCCCCTTGCCTCTGGACTTAGACACAGTTGATCTCTTCTGGGAGTTTTCACAGAACCCCATGGGAATTTTGCTTCCCCTGCCCAAGTTCTCTTTGTGTTGTGTATTTGCCTCTTTCTGCCATTACTTCCTTCCTGTTGTGTTGAGTTCTAAGAAATTACTACATTGGTCACAACATAATTGCAAAACATCACAAATTTATTCATTTCCAAGTAGCATAGAGTCTAAAGTTAGGTGCTGCCTTCGTGTTTCCTCACTCTCATTTTAAATCAAGCGAATCTATATTCATGTTTTCAGACATCTGTATAAATTATGCAACCAGTCAGGGAGTTTCCTGTTTACACACAATATTTCCAGAAGCACTCAGAAAGATTCCCACGTTTCTTGTACTGCTTCCTCTCCTTGGTCAAGAAGCGTCCCAGCAAAGCAATTTGAGGATGATTGCCATAGAAAGTCTGAAATCAAACAGCATTAGAGAGGTTACTGCTGGGTGATTCCCAGTGGGAAAGTCCAGTCTCCACTGCCCTCACCCTTCCTGATCACCCAGCCCTGTGTTCTGACTGGGGGAAGGAAGGGGACTGCCCAGTGTGACCTCTGATTTAAATGTTGCAGTAAAACTCATCCCTATCTTCTGCATTTACATTTAATTCAGCAGGAAGTGAACAGGGATTATGTTCTCCATGTACAAAATGGTTCATAACAAATCTGATAATACTGTGTAGCTTGTGCTGGAGGTGGTGGTGGTGGAAATACTGATGCCTGGGCTATTGAAGCTGGAAATTTGCCTTAGTTGTTTTTCTAGGAAAAGAAAAGGAAGAAAAAAAAAACAAGGGAGAGGGTTTAGAATTAAATGGTCTAGATTACTTGCTCTCTCTTTTTTTTCCTTTTCCATTTTTTCCCTCCTCCCCTGCCTATCTAACTGCTAAGTGATTCCACCTTCAATAACACTGTGGAATACTACTTCAGTCTATACTGTTTGCAAAGTCTGTGGATCTGAAATGACATCTTGTTAACAATTCTGTGTAGTTTAAAGTCTTATTTTTCTTATTTCAGTGACAGATAGTTATTTACTTACCTCTTTGATATTTTCCCCTGGGTTGTAGTTGCTGGGGGTAAGACCTGTTAGAGGGGAGAGACAATGAAATATTTTACCATTTAGAAATCATAAATTAGGCAAATAATTCTCATGTGCCGTAATGCCATAGCTGACAGAGGTCTGGAATGTACAATGGTATCCTCTATTGCTTCCCAAACCATCCATTGCTCCTTCCTGCAAATATTGATGTTTTGTAAGAATGCTATTTTGTTCTGTCTGCCAGCTCCTCTTAGGTTAATCTTCTCCTTGCCCTGGTTTTGCTATCTGGGAGTTTTGCAACTCTAGTTTGGGGACTTTGAGGTGGTGTTGAGCTGCAGGCATGGCTGCTCAGCAGATTTCCCCAAAGTTCCCAGTAACTGAGTGACAGCTGATTGTTGCTTATGCATAACCTTGGTATTTTAGCAGGTACCTGGGAGCTGGGGTGATATCTGTGGAGGAGCAAACCATGGGCAGCCTCCCATTGCTGTGGTAAATCCTCACCTGCCTTGTTGTCCTCAGTCAGTGTGCCCAGGAGCTCTGGCAGGAACTGAAGCAGGGAGGTGCTCCCAAGGCTGCCCAGCCTCTCCAGGTTTGACCTCGAATCTTCATCAGCTGCCCATGGAAGATGACAGAAACAGGCACAGGGTGAGTCTTTCAATTGCATCCCTGTTTCAGTCTGTCTCAGGTGATTTCTGACCAAGTCTATTGGTCCCACCCGTTGAAGATTTTCATGAAAGCACCAACCATCCATCCTTATTTAATTATTATAATAGGGGATAGTTGGTTTTGTATTCCAAAACTTCCAAAGGAGAAAAGAGGAAAGAGACCTTGCTGATGTTAATATCAGCTTTTCATTTCTCTGGCAGATGTTTTGTTACAAAAGTTTTTTACTAACAGCAGCCCCTCCTGTCACTTGAGGTACTCAACCTCATCCTTACAGATCACAGTCCAGACTTGCATGTAATTTTTTAAATTTAAATTTTAAAATTTTATTTTAATTCATTTCTTTATCACCTAGTTCCTATGCTGCACCTTTCCTGTGAATAAAGACAAAACTTCCTGTTCAAGACCTATTAAGCTGCTCAACTTTGCAATTACTAAATGCAATAGAAGGGCAGGATAAAGGTGGGAAAACTTAAAACTTATTTTGGCAGCTGTGCTTCCTGGTGTGTTTCAGTCATCTCTCATTTAATGTGTGTACCAGTACTGATGTTACTGCTTTTCCAACACAGCAGCTTGCTGGTAGCTGATAGAATTAATTTATCTATGCATAGAGAATATAGAATTCTGTGGCTAGCCTGTGCCCTGAGGCAAGTTGCCAACAGAAGCCTTTAGCAGTGCTATATTCCAGGTAACTTGGATTTTTGTGATCTGAGCAGTAAATATCATCTTTGCTGATATATAGCAGGTATCCAAAATTGTGGGCAACCAGAGGGTGTTGTTATCAAACACTATTTGTGTAGATTAATATATTTTTGTACTGGTAGGTGATCCTGTGGAGTTTCAGTTGCTCTGACCTGTGGGGATGGATGTGAGTGTGTAGCTCCTCACGTGGATATGTAAGAAAATAAACTGAAAATAATCTCCCAACATTTCAAAAACTTGCACAAAGATCAGGAACATGAAGACTTTGAACATGCATGTTATTAATTAATTCACTGCATAAAAGGACGTTTGCAAAGCACAGTGGGGATTTCATTATAGGACTCAGAATAAAATACAAAAAATTCACAGTGATATGTAAAGACAATCTCTACCTCTGCCTATGGATTATTCTTTAAATCAGTGTAGTGCTAGCAGGTAAATTTGCTTTAAAAAAAGATACCAAAAACAAATCAAAACCATCCCTCTTTAAGAGAGTTTCTCTTGTGTCTTCTCACTCTTAGAGATTCTTTATATTAGCAAGGAAGATCTAAGGAGCACAGTGTCTTGAACCTAATGCAATAATGGTTAGAGCCAGCTATGATGTGACAGTTATTACTCATATTGAGTCAAGGGTACCTGTAAATGCAAATTACATTGTGGAAGGCTTGAGAAGATACTGGCTTAGTACATCCAAGATTTTCAAAGCAGACTGGGGACTGCTGATAGCTATAGACCAGCAAAACAGCTGTTGCAAAGCAGGTAAGAATAGCCACTTTTTAATAGTCAGCTTTATGCAATAACTTCTGGGTTGGTTTCCTTGTTCTTTCAGAACTCATTTTAGAAAGTCTTCCAGTACCAATCAGTTCTGATGACAGAAACCTTCCAGATTCTGCTGTGCATTTTTCCTAAGCCATTTCAAATTTTAAGAATCAATTTCTCAAGCAATGGTTTATTCTTTCCCTGGGCTGAATGGAATCTGAATTAGTGCAAACAAAAAGCATTCTCAATACATAGGAGTTTTAAGAGAGATTTTACTGTTCTTGATGTTTCCAATAAGTTCTCCCCTTTTTGAAACAAAATAGCTCATTTCAGAGTAGAAACAGGACTTTACAGCCAAGTTTTTCTAAGTTACTCAATGCTCAGACACTGAATACCAGCTCTCATTCAGTGCTGTAAGGCTCAGATACCTTTTTCTCCTCAATGCATACTTTTGTTTCCTGGCTCTCAAAGCAGCAGGGGTAACTATTTAGGGCACCCAACCTCCCCATTGTACAAGACCAGCACCCACTGATCTGTCCCTTGTGCTGCTTTTGTTCTGAAGGCTTTCCTGCTTTTCCTTCAGCTGAGCAGCACAGATACAGGCCCCTTGGAAAGCTCACCTGCTGCTCTTCTGGTTTTACTGCTCCAGCCCCTTTGTGATACCCATTAAAATCAAAAAACTCTTACCTGAGTGTTGATAGGACATCTCACTGGCATTGATGATGGGGAGAGATGAGAGAGGACAGGAGAAGCTGAAGAAAATGAGACACCAAAGTATCAGTTTATGCATCTTTGCTGTGTTGGACGTTTTGTTGTGTCCAACTCTGTAACTCAGAACTCCTGTCTAACTGTAGCCTCAGCTCCCAGTTTCACCCATTATATAGCCAGTCATGACCTCATAAATATCATCATGTTCTCTCCCCCCTTCAAAAAAAAAATCCAATGAATTTATTACCCATTGATTCTAAATGGAAACCACTTTGCATTGATGTAATTTTTCAAGGTAACAGTTCATAGACAATAAATTTACTGTCTTATAGCTTGGTGTACAAAATGGATATTATATCAAACCGAGCACAGTAAAGTTTATAAATCTGGCATTAAAAAAAAAAAGTAACTTTCAGTTATAAATCATGAGTTAACAAAAGGGTCAGACGTTGGTTGAAATGACCAGGGCAATAGACAGCTGATTTATGAGCCTTAGGAGCCTTGACGCAAAGCATCTGATATGAAATGCACTTTTTTTTCCTCTCACTTTTGTCAGATGGATGAATGTGTTGTGTTGTGTTTGTTGTGCCAGAAAAACTAAAAAAGAGAGGGAGTTAAAAAACCTTGCTAACTTACAAAGATAATATTAGGAGAATTCAATTTTTTTATTTGTTTTGCTCCCCCTTGCAGAATTTCACATCTATTTATTTGGGAAGACTTCATCCAATGGTGCCCTAGAGAATTGTCTTGGCAGAGAAAGAACAGCTTCCATCTGGAGACTTCTTGGTACATGTAAACTACTTTGGCTGATATTAAGCACAGGTCCCTCCATAGACTGAAAGACCATTTTCCATTTCCACTTCTCTTTCAGTCGGAACTAACTTCTTAATTCTGAGTATGTTAGCAAGGTTTTCCCTGTTTGCCTTATGTAATCTCATCACTTTAGTCCTTGCTTCCCTCCATCTAGCATATTTTGTCTTCTTTACTTAGAAATTAATTTATCATATCACAGACTGGACCTCCCTTCTCTATGCAGTGTCATATCCAACTGTATAAAGCCTTGAAAATAACAAAAAGAGGTAATATTCCTCTGCAAGTTTATGGCAATATTCTTTCCTTTTAATGATGAGAAAATAATGCCTGTTTGTAACAAATTGAGGTTTGTTACTTTTCTGCCTCTCTACTCAAATGTTTTTGTCTTTAAATGTTCTTCAAAGTACTATGAAATCCAACTAATGTTACTAAAATTGTTTCCTTATGCAGAATTTTGTGATAAGTTTAAGTTGCAAAAGGCATTGAACGTACCTGCTTCTCATCTTTCTCCTTTATTAGCATTTTCTGCCAAAGATAAATTTTTATATTGTACATCCTGTGGCTCCTAAGACTAATTTCAAATTGATGACATCAGCTATATAGAACAGAAGTGTTGGTGCTGCAGGTCTAACTCATGGGTAGTCTAACAGGGTGTCCAGAAACACAGTGAGGTCAGAAATTAGGGTCAGCCAGAACAGTTGGTCCAGGAGTGTGTCTTGTCAGGTTTGAATAGACCCAAGGATAGAATGGATCAGAATTTCAAAGCTAAGCTTGATAAGGCCCTTGGCATTGCCATGTGAGTTCAAATGCTCTGATCTGAATGCACAGGTGGGTGTTGGAGAGGTGGGAAAGGACCTGCAAAGGTCCTGCCATCCTAAACTTCTCTAAACTTCCCTGTGTGCACAGAGGACTGATATTTCATTTATCTTGACTATTGAACATATGCTTCAGATATCTGAGCTACAAATCCTGTTTCTCTCGACTTTGCTGAACTGAATGCTTATGACAAAAGAATTTTTCTACAGAATTAACCTTATATGTTTTATTCCCCTTTCCCTGTGCTTCCCTACGAGAGAGATAAGTAGCAAGAGAGGAATTCTCTCTCCTCATCTGAGTCATGCACCTCTTCGTTCCAGAACTGCAGACGGTAATTAGGTCTGATTTGATGCATGATCTCACTGCTGGTGCTGGATGCTCTGTACAAATGCTTCTCCTTCAGTGAACTATCAATGACAATAGTATTATCAATATTCACTCTCAGCATCCTCCAAGGAAAGCTAATGAAGCACTCTTACCAGTAACTGCTGTCCTTTGCCTTTTCTCAAGGAAGACTCAGCCTCTTAGAGCACATCGTGAAGTGCGTCATGCTCAAGTTGGGCAACTTGCCCACAGCTTATTGCCTCTGCTTAGGTCTGAAGTTGTCACTTAGACACTCCTTCCTCTCCCAAAATGTCAAAGGCATCTCCCTCGGGCGACAGTGCCAACGTCATCATGCCAAGCAAAGAAACAGCTCATCCTAAACAAAGGTACAAAGCTCTGATCCATGGCAGAGGGAAGTCAATGGGAATGGCACTTGGAAAACTTGGAAATTGATTTGAAACCCTTCTGCAATATTTTGTGAGGAAAGTTTTCAAAGTTCTTGTTTATGCTTATTTAGTCTTTCAAGCACCTCAGGGCAGCAGTAGATAGATAAATTACAGTAGTAGGGTTAGATAAATTACTGAGCAAATTTTAAGCATATGTTAACCTATCATAAAAGATCATTATCAGAAGAAACAACAATTCCTAGTTTCATATAATGGTTCATGAAGAACAAGTTGCTAGTGAAGCTAAGACAACATTGAAAAAAAATAAGACTCAATGAAACCAATCACAAATATCCCCCAAATTTATCTACTTCTGTGCAAAATAGTATGGATGAAGTGTAATCTATAATGCAACAGTTCTTTCCCCTGTTCCTAAGTGCTTTATGGCAAGTAAGCATGAGTTGTTATTAGTCAAATATTGTGATAGTTGACAAAACCAGGAATTTGAGAAGGTCTTGTTTACCAGTAGCATTTGTATGAGGGACTTCTTCAGATACAACTTCTAGTGTAAAACTTTGGCTTGAATTTAGTTTACAAGAAAATAGGTGTGCAGTAGAATGATTTTGTATTGGCATTGTAATTGTAGATGAGCTTTTTATTGTATGAATACCCATCTCTTGCTTGAATTTTACTACCATTTATAACTTAACATGTTGTTTCAATGAGTTATACATGTTGGCTAGAGAAACATTTGCACTGTTACTCATTTTTCTGGTAGGGTTTATTGTATAGGGGGTTGAGGAGTTTTGCTCTGCTGTCACTGAAGATATCTGTTCTCATTAACACCTAAAAACTTTATTTTTACCTAAAGTTTAACATTTTATCTGATTATTCAGCTGCATAACATCATTATTAGGTCTATTTTGCATTCTGAAATAGCTACCTCATGAGATCATATATGCAATAATGTGGGAGTTTTCTGCCAGCAAATTACATTGCCCTATTTATAGTATGCCTTTTAATGTGTGCTGAAAATAACCTGTTTGAAGAATGAGGAAACCAACGGAAAAAGCTAATTATAACCTGTTAACTTTCTTTTTGAAGATGCTTTCTCTGTTCACTGTGTGTGAGCTGGAATACAGCACATGTGAGGTAGCACTACAGAGGATGTATTTGGGTATGCATAGGAGTATTTAATCTTCAGAATTTCTTTCAGTGTTTTGTAATACCTCTGAGAGGCTCTGACCTTGGCTCTCTTCTTCTGAGGTGGGTGGAAGGTGTGTAGGTGAGTATGTTCTTGCCTGGACACACACCTCTGTGTGATGAGGATGATGAGTCCTTAGGCCTCTCTGAAGAGATCATTTATTTTGCTACTGAATTGGCAAGGTCTAAAAATTCTTGAGCACAGGATCACAGCTGCCAAAACACTGCTTGTTTGTAATATGGTTTCCACCAGCTTGAGGGGAAAAAACCCTCTTGCTCTTTGGCCCTGCTGAGCTTGCCCACTGTAGCCTGGCATATCACAGACTGTGAAGCTTGACAAAAACTGGTCCCTGAGTCCCCTGTCCTCTCAGCACTGCAGAATTACCAACCTGAGCCTTCACACTGTTTGACGTGAAGGGAAGTAAATCTGGCATGACTGAGACTTGGAAATCCAGCACGTCAATATCTGGGAATTGAATCCTGGATAACGCAGCCACAAACAGAGGAGCAGAAACCAGATCTTTAAATAAGGTTTCTTGCACAAAAAGAAATGTAATGGAACTAACTACGCAAAACCAGTTTGTTTTTAAAGCTGAAATTATGACAGCAGAGTGTGTAAGGACAGAGAGGAATACATCTGCAGCAAGGCTGGAACTTTCTCTGTATCTTTCACCTGCTATCCCAAGGTATCCCAAATAATCTGTTCAATTCTAACAAGAAATTATGATCTGGATAAAAGCAAAATAAAAACTTCTTTATTTCATTTTTCTGGTCATCACAGAAAGGAGCACAAAGCAGCCTTGCTGAAAGGCACAGGCTGTTAGCTCTGTCCATCCTTCTCATTTCATCAGTCCCAGCTGTAGAGCAAGCAGGAGCCTTGGGCTCATTTTGTGGGAGGTGCACACATTTCTCTAACACTGCTGCAGTTAGAGCCCATAAAATTTTCCATTTTGAGTTTCCTTGTTGCAGAGAACTCTGTTGTGAGACATTTTCGAGGTAAAACCTTTACAAATATTTCAATAATGCAGGGTAGTCCAAATCAGCTCTGAGCTAGCCAGCACTCCAGTCTGTCCTCCCTGAGGTGGGGAGTGTGGGGGCAGAGAGGTTTTGGGGAGAACAGGGACAGGTGAGCTCAGTGTGGGGGCACAGAGGTGTTGGGGAGAACAGGGACAGGTGAGCTCAGTGTGGGGGCACAGAGGTTTTGGGGAGAACAGGGACAGGTGAGCTCAGTGTGGGGGCACAGGGGTGTTGGGAAGAAAAGGGACAGGTGAGCTCAATTTGGGGGCTCACAGGTGTTGGGGAGAGCAGGGACAGGTGAGCTCAGTGTGGGGGCTCCCAGGTGTTGGAGAGAACAGGGACAGGTGAGCTCAGTGTCCTTCTGGGTTCTATGCCCAGGGCTCAGCAGCACTGCAGAGCCCCCAGGACCTGAGAGGATTTGGGGAGGGTTTGGGTTTGGGGAGGGTTCAGGGTTGGTGTGGGTTTGGCTGGGCTTGGAGTGCTGGGGATGTGTGTTTGGGTTTGGGGAGGTTGGTGTGTTTGTGTGTGGGTTTTGGGGAGGTTGGTGTGTGTGTGTGTGGGTTTTGGGGAGGTTGCTCTGTGTGTGTGTGTGGGTTTTGGGGAGGTTGGTGTGTTTGGGTTTGGGGAGGTTGGTGTGTTTGTGGGTGGGTTTTGGGTTTGGGGAGGTTGGTGTTTTTGTGTGGGTTTTGGGAGGTTGGTGTGTGTATGTGTTTGGGAGGAGGGTGGGTATGTGTGTTTGGTTGGGTTTGAGGCTGCTGGAGTGTTTGTATTTGAGTTTGGGGAGGTCAGGATGTGTGTGTCTGGGTTTGGGGAGGTCAGTGTGTTTGTGTGTGTGGTGGGGTTTGGGGGTGTTGGTGTGTTTGTGTTGGAGGGGTTGATGTGTGTTTATGTTTGTGGGATCAGTGTGTTTATGTGGGTTGGATGTTTGGTTTTGGGGGTGTTGGTGTGTTTGTTGGGGGGTCAATGTGTTTGTGTGTTTGACTTGATTTTGGGAGGAGGCAGGGATGTGTGTATTTATGTTGAGGTGTCTGTGTGTGTTTGGGTTGGGTTTGTGAGGGGTCAATGTGTGGTTGGGTTTGGGGGGTTGGTGTGTATATTTGGGTTAGGGGATGTCAGTGTGTGTTTGTGTTTGAGGGAATTGGTATATTTGTGGTTGAATTTGAGGATGGTCACTGTGTTTTTATTTGGTTGGGTTTTTCTTCATTTTTTCTCTTCTGAAAAAGGTTTTATCTCTGGTACCTTCTTGCATATGCACATATGTCACTTTTTCAGCTGCCTCTTACTTGGTTTTTTGAAGAGACATTTAGTATTATCAAGAGACTTCTTACTGTGGAGGAAGGACCCATACCATGTATTCCTTAGGCATTGTTTTTTTCTTGAGCAGCTTTGCTGGTAGGAGTCAGCATCACTGCAGGCACAGGAGCTGTATGGGAGGCTCAGCCTGAGGACACCCCAGCAATGTGTGGATCAGAGCAAAGCAGACAGGTCAGGACAGAGTTGCTATCCAGGAGTGGGTTTTGCATGAGGGGTGGTGTGATCTGCTCTGCTTTCCCCTTTACTGCCATCATCTTACTGCCATCCCCTTTGCTCTCCTGGGTTTTCTAGAAGCAATTAAAGCTTGTTAACACCATAAGAAGCTTGGAAGACCTGCCTTTTTTATGGCATTTCAAACTCTGAAATCAGAGCTAAAGCATTTTGTGAGGGCTTTTTTGTAGCAGCCCTTTGTTAGTCCTTTCTTTATGCCTTGTTCCATTTCATGTACTAATTTACCTTTGTTCTCTCTTCCTCCTGAGCTCCTGTCTTCATTCTGGGTTCCTGGTCACCTGGTCACTGTTGCTGGTGCCAGTTCTCTGCCTCTTGCCTTGGGCTCCCACTAGCCAGAGCCCAACCCTCAGCTCACACAGCAGCTGCACACCAAACTGGCTGCACTAAATGTACTCCTCAATAGTTTTATCAGCAGTCCCTGCTATATTTTTCTTTTTAAAACCATATTCCTGAGGTTTAATTTAAATTGTAGTAAAAAATTATCAAGCTAATTCTGCTGCAGAGGTACACATGATTGATGCATACCATGATATTTTTCGCTCTTGTTTTGTTCTTAAACTTACACCACTCATTATCTTTTAAGTAGACTATTAAGGGGATTTCCAAACAAATTATTGTCCTGGAGGCTGCCTACACAGACATCTATTCAGCTGAGGATTTAAAGGAATGAATTCCAGCTTAACATTTCTGTCTCCTAGGGCTACAAATGCAATTTTATAAAAAACTAGTACTGCTAATGTCAAAAAGGGAAGCAGCAATTTACTGCTGATTCTTTTCTTAGTAGTTTGGATGATGGAGTGGGCAGGCCAGGCTGTTTTTGTGGGTTGGATATTTGTACTTTTTCTGGCCCAAAGTGAAGAAGTGCAGAAACAGTAAAGTAGCAAATTGCAAGAGGTGGATGAGGCATAAGAATCACCTTCCAGATTTCCCTGCCTGAGAATACTTCATACTCTGTTCATTGCATGGTGCTCCAACTCATCAGTTTCTTACTACAAATAATTTTATTGGAAACTCAGTGATATTCATTATTTTACTATCTGCCCTGTTTCATTGTCTAAAAGAGCTAGAGGATAAGGACTTTAATCTATAGTGGTGATAGATTTTGTCAAAGGTGTCCTTGTGCTTGTTAAAAGAAATTTTCCTATCTAGATTTTCACGTTTGGTGTACACATGTTCTTCCTGTTTTTATCACAGAGGCTTAGGATTATTTACCACTCTAGGATCCAAAGCTGATATCAGAGGACAAATTTCAGGTAGTTCTGCAGAAGTTCAGTGTGTGGGCAGGAGCCATTGACTAATTAAGAGGAAAGCTAATAATCATGGGCATTTAGCTGTCATCCACTTAGCGTAGGCAGTAAATGAATGGCACACAAAAGCAGACTTTAATTTTTTTACTTTGTGTCCTGGCTGCATAATCCCTTTAATCCTTTGCTATCAGAGGTTTCTTTATTAATTAAATGGAATCTCTGCAGGCTCAGTGATTCACATTTCAGGGCAAATACGTGTATTTATCGGGGGAGGGTTGGCATAGGTCTCACTGGGCAACTTGAGGTTTAAAACAGTTCTTTCAAGGTTGTTTTGTAAATGAATGTGTGTTCCTTGGCAGTCAGCCGTGTAGGTTCTTCACTGTTTAAGAGCTGAGTTCCAGTTTAGCAAAGAATTCCTTCTGCAAGCATTAACTGATTTCTGACTGATCTTGACTGGGGTAGAAAACTGTCCCTGGGAATGGGAGTGACCAACAGGAGTAGGAATTAAAGAAGGTGAAGGAAGCAGGTGTCAGATCTTTGTCTTTTGGTGTGGCAAGTTGAATGTTTCTTGCTGTAATGAGATCAGAATCCTCTTTCCAATTCCCAAGGAATATTTATGATATAAGAAGGGCAGTGAGTCTTTAGTTGAATACTCTTATTCTTTTGCTATGTATGCATCTTTTATGAGTCACAGGAGTGCAATAGACAGGATCAACTGGTTACTTCTGAGCAGAGTCTTCTACAAAAATTTGGAAACAAGGAAGATCCACCTGTGCTTGGAAGAGTTAGAACCTTTATCACCAGGAAAGAATATAGTTGATGAGCTTGTTCTAGCTTGTTCCTGTATTTTCTCTTTATGCTCCTGCTTCCAGCTGTGCAGCCTCTATCCTGTAATGTGCAGAACAACTATATTCTGGTGAAAGAGAAAAATGCTGCAGATCTTTGCAAAGAATAACATTCCAACTAGCTTTTAGGTGTTGTGATCTTAAATGTCTTTTCCAGCCTAAATGATTCAGTGATTCCTGCTCCTGACATCCATATCTCCACTAGTGCTTGTGAGAATCCCCCTTCCTTGAGCTGATGAGGGTGATGGGGAAATGTTTCTGGTTGTTTGTAACTCCTCAGCTCTATTCTAGACCTTTTCAGAGCAAGTGAGTTGATTTTACAAAGCCTAGACCATGTAGTGTTGTCTCCCAGTGCCCATGTAGATTTTCTAAAAATCCTCTACAAGACAATCAGGATTTATGCCCAAAAAGAAATAATCCATTACCAACCACCATATGTGGAAATAGGATAAAGTGGGAAGCCTCCAAAGCTACTTTCATTTAGTGCTTGTTTCTGCCACCATATTCATGTTTTATTTATATGATGATCTCTTTATGTGTCCTTAGGAATGACTGGAAGAAGGTGCAGAAAGTAATATAAGGTCAGCTAATTAGTACTGCCACAGCAGAGTAAATCTTTTTCCTGTTCTGTAATTCCCTGAGGCAGATTTAATCACTGTTGAAAAGCACACAGTGTTACATGTTACAGCCTCACTGTTCCCTGTGAGAAGTGTTCTGATCATAGCCCACCCTACTGAGGTGAGATAAAATGACAAGAAAATATGTTACTGTCATATCCACTGGGTTCATGAGCACAGTGCCTGTTCAGCTTCTTAAATCCTTTCACTCTCAACTTGAAGAAGAGCAGCTTCCTTTTCTCTTATTAGAACTCCTAAGTTTGATTGAACCATCAAGAATTTCCTGTGCCTACACTTCTCCTTCTCTAAGGGAATACATGTACTGAGGTGTGCCACAGCAAGTCCAAAAATTACATTATTAGGGATGCCTGTAACACTGATAGTGTCAATGGGGTTGTGAGATTTTGGATCTTTTTGCCTTTCTGATGAGACTGGAGCTTGATAAGACAACTGTGGTGCTGAACTGCAATGTGCAGCTTCACTGAAGTCAATAAAATATTTTTCCCACCACTGCTTTCAAATACCTATTAAGGCAAAGATCTGGGAATAGGAATAACAGTTCTTATTAGGAGAACTAAAATAAAACAAGCATGCAGTATTACAAAAAAAAAAACCAAACCCACTGACAGAGTCAGACTACAACCTGACACCCTGTGGGTCACTATTGATTTATAAATGGATAGCTTTAAAAATAGTTTGGTGGCTTTTCATGTGTCCAGTTCATGCCTTCAAGTTTGTGACTTTGATGTAATAGTCACTCCTTTTCATGGTTGAAAGTATCCATAGAGAGAAGACTTGAGGTAGGGATAAAAATAAAAACTTCAGGCTTTTTATGGCACTTTTCTCACTATATAAAACTTACTATTTTATATTTACTTGTACATAAGTTTATCAAAATGTCTAAGTGTAGCTTGGTGGAAATAATCTGCTATTGTAACCTGTTGAATGAAGAGATGGCTTGTCGTTGTTCAAATGTAAAATAGTTTTCTCTTGCATTGAAATCAGAGAGAGGAAAATCACCTTTAACCCACGTATTGGAGCATTTTCATTCTATTATTTGAATAACTTTTACTGAAGTAATACCTGAGTTTTGTAAATGGTTGAAAACAGTGTTGCGAAGGCTGTGATTCAAATGTGTATTTTCTTTTTTCTCAAGACCAAAGTTAAGAGTATTTGATCAGAGAGACAGTGTCTGATGTTAAAATTTTTTCCAACCTCAGTTACAAAAATAGTACCACAAA
This sequence comes from Thryothorus ludovicianus, assembly GCA_013397245.1. Classification (NCBI taxonomy): domain Eukaryota; kingdom Metazoa; phylum Chordata; class Aves; order Passeriformes; family Certhiidae; genus Thryothorus; species Thryothorus ludovicianus. Next base: position 105,046 of record VZTB01017785.1, on the reverse strand, counting down.
GACATCACAAGTACAGCTGCAATGTACATAAAAGTTTACGTCACCTAAAAGATCAAAGCTGGATGATGTAGGGCTGAAGGTGGTGTGGTCCAGCTGCAAAGTAACAGCTATTTCTAAGTTCAAGTCAACCACAGCTTCCCTCAGTGTTTCCACTGCCTCCCTCAAGCCAATCAGAGTAGCACCCAGCAGATGCTGCAGCTCAAGATTTTTGTGACTTCCTTTCCCCCTCCATGTAAGGAGAGGTGCAGTGGCAAGGCCAGGGATCTGTTTCCAGGGCTGATGGGATCAAACCAGCTCCAACTGTATCTGCACACAAACCCCAGGACTGCTGGGTTTGAGCCACAATTTGGCAGGAGCTGCAGCTCCAGACTCAAGAGGATGGCTGGTAGCAAGAGACCATGAGAGTCACCAGTGCCTCTACAATGTGTTACAGATTTCCTTTTTAGCTTCAAATGCTTTTGGAATGCATGTAACTTATGGCTCAAGTAATATTAATGAGAGCTAGAAAACTATTCTATTAATAATAATTATAGAAATATTAATATTTATAACAATTATGGAGCTTTTAAATACAGTATTTCTTTCTACATGTAGATCAAGAACCCCTTCTTAGAAATATCCTTATTCCCAGAGGAAGAAAACCAGCAAACTGTTTTGGGGTTTTTTATTATTTTTTTAAGAAATATAAAAAAAGCAGTTTTTCCTCAGTGGCTGGACTATTTACTGCTCTGCTGACACTCACTCTATTTACATAAACAGGTTCTTGTTCCGTGTTCCAAAAGAAAATTCAAATGTGGCTGACTTGGACAGTTCAATTCCTAGTTCACCAGAAGATCTCTGAATTCTGTGGATTTGCCAGGGTCCTGATATTCACCTTGTTCTTCCTCAGGGAAGTGGCAGCTGCAGGCATCATCTTCCTGAATTGACTGTTCAGGTGTGTGCACTGAAGAAAAAGAAGAGAATCACAGAATCGATTAGGTTGGAAAAAACCCCTGAGGCCATTTAGTTCAACCTTTGACAAGATGTTGTAAACCAGACCAGAGCTCTGAGTGCCAGGTCCAGTTGTTTCTTGAACACCTCAGTGACTCCACCATCTCCCTGGGAAGCCTGTTCCCATCTTTAACAACCCTTTTTGGGAAGGGTCATCTCCAACCTGAACCTCCCCTCGTGTAGCTTAAGGCTGTGTCCTCTTGTCCTGTCACTGGCTGCCAGGGAGACAAGAGTGACCCTCATCCAGCTACAGCCACATTTCAGAGAGTTGTAGAGGGCAAGGTCTCCCCTGATCCTCCTTTTCAACCCCAGTTCCCTCAGCCACTCCTCAAAGACTTCTAGATTCTTCCCCAGCTTTGTTGCTCTTCTCTGGACTCACTCCAGCACCTCAATATTTCTTGATGTGAGGGGCCCAGACCTGGACAAATGTCCCCTTTCTGTTTCATTTATTCAGCCATCTTATTTCATCATCCCTCAGTCACAAATGTCAGGAAGAAAAAATCTTCCAAGATATTCTATAATCCAAAATTATTCCCCTACAGTATGTATATCTGATAAAACTAATTTATCATACTTTGTTTTCCCTAGTTCAGCAGGGCCTCTGGTGCTCTGTCATGGCAATGAAAGAAAGACCAGTATGAGGGAAATAGATTTTTGGATTGCTATGGTCTTCTAGAGTTACATTAGAAGATTCAGACCTTACTCTTAGGACAGGGGAAAAGAAGAAAAAGGGAGAGAGAACCCCCCAAAAAAACCAACCAAACCAACTATAAACTACATTGAATGGAGTCAGCTTCATCTTTGTGCTGAACTCTTGAGCTTGCCCAGGACTCATTAGCTCTCAGAGGGCAGTGCTGGATCCAGGCTGACTGCACCTGAGTAGCAGCACACCCTGACTGATGTCCCCTCTCCTACTACAGCCAGAGTTCCAGGACACTCACTCCAGGCCATGTGTACTCCCTGTAAGCAGAGAGAATTCCAAAGTGTTACAGTCACGAAGCCAAGAATGCTGCTTGGAAGTAATAAACTGAACTGGCCTCTAAGCAAAGCTCAGCTGAGGTTTTTTATCTCTTACAAATACTCCACTTCTAAGGATAAACATGCACTTGACCTAACACCCAGAGTGCTTTCTGCAATAAAAATTCCAAAACTGTTTCCCTTTCAGTTGCTCCTGACTTACAAGGCCAAAAACCCCAAAGCTATTGATTACCTTTGAAAGACACTTAACCTATTTTCCTGACTTCTGTCTGGTTTCAAAATGAAAAAAATGAAGAGTGTATTTATCTTACTTTTCTTGAAGACAGTGTGTAGTTTCTTTTTCTGCCAGACAGTGAAGCAGATGCACAAAGGCAGCAGAAATATTATGCATGACAGCCCAGCCACAGCAAGAAAAATCCTGATCGTGTCTGTCTGAACATCCTTCCCTAGGAAATAAATAACATTCTCTAAGAGTATTAACAGAACAAAATTCTACTGCCCTTGTATTAGCTGAAAACTTTGTGTCCCACTCTGCTTCTGGATCTGCAACCCTGAAAATGCATAGAAGGGACCTTTGCTTTAAATAAAAGTGAATGAGCTACAGTATGTTTAAGTAGATCATAATGCTTTACCTCCATAAGCAATATTATACAATGACTCACCTGGTACAGTGATAGAAAATGGAATTTCATGAGTTGTGGTAGGTAGAGTAGTGACTAAAGTGGGATTAACTGAAGCATGTTTGCAAATTACATCTTTTGTTGGAGTTCCAGGTTCCAGGACTTGGTTTCCAGAGCACCTGAAGGATATTTACAGCACAACAGGGATAAAAAGAAAGAAAACAAACTAAATATCTAGTCAAGTGTAATAGCTGTAGCATTTTTTTTAGTTTACTTACATTGTCCAGTTTTTACAGGAGCCATTGGGCTGATCATTAAAGGTTCCATGGCTGCACGTCTGGCAACCTTCAACAGACAAGGACAGGTAAAACTGTACAAGATAAACATTTTAAAGGCAACATATGAAACGTTATGTTTGCTTGCTTGTACAATGGCAGAATTACTATTTCATAAGTTGCTTTGAGTATGCAAGCAAGTCTTTCGCTGTCAGCCACAGACAAGTGCAGTACCTGGCTAAAAAGCCAGTTGATTTGGCACAAGATGCCACAAACCATGCCTAACTCCAGAGTTCCCAGTTCAGTTTCCCTCATGCTGACAGCAAAAGAACCGTCATGCAAAGGGAACTAACTGGTGCATGACTTGAGCTGTAGTAGGGCTCAGAGTGTGGTGGGTTTGTCTGCTGAGCTCACTCCACACACCACACAAAGTGTTCAGCAGCAGTGGCAGCTTTTATCTTGCAAGGTCCTTCCTCTATTTGCTTCTGCACTGTGCAAAAGGCAGTGGAGTGTGTCTGGTGCAGGAAGAAGAGAGGCTTTCAGCTGCTGAGGAAAGGTGATCCTACCGTTCCTGGTGCTCTCCTGCCCCACGCCACAGCTGCGGGCGCAGTAGGTGCAGCCATCACCGCCGCAGCGATAGCCCTCCTTGCACGTGCAAACAGCATCACTTGTTGAGGAACACTCTTTCAAATACTGAAACAGACCTGCAAGGGAAAATGAGTTTCAGGTTACAGCGAGGTGCAGCAAAGGCTCGGACCTTTGCTCTCACAACAATCAGCCTGGCGGCTCCAGCGAGAAGCCCCGCAGATGCGCAGCGTTATTTGGCCAGGGGCGCGTCCCCCGCCGGGCAGGTGCCAGCCCGGGCACATCGCTGCCGCGGGAGGACACGGCAGGGCTGGTGGCGTCGCCGCCGGTACCTTCGCACTGCCGACACATTCTGCAGCCGCCGCGTCCCGCCGCGGAGAAGGTGCCGGCCGGGCAGGGCCGGCAGTCCGCGCCCGCTCCCCGTCCGCACTCCGCGCTCGCTGCGAACGTACCTGCGGGCCGAGACACAGCGGTCAGCACCGGCCGGGACACAGCGGGCACCGCCGGCCGGGACACAGCGGTCAGCACCGGCCGGGACACAGCGGGCACCGCCGGCCGGGACACAGCGGGCACCGCCGGCCGGGACACAGCGGGCACCGCCGGCTGCGCACCGCACCCCACCCCGGCCCGGCCCTTACCCGCCGGGCACTCAGCCACGCACGGCAGCGCGGCCGCGGGTCCCGGGCTCAGCGCCAGCGCCAGCAGCGCCGCGGGGAGCAGCGCCCGGCCCGGAGCCATGGGTCGGAGCGGGGCG
>VZTB01017785.1:70448-99736 GCA_013397245.1 Thryothorus ludovicianus | reverse complement strand
CGCTGAGGTGAGTGGGGGCCGCCGCCGCCGCTGCAGCCCCGCGGGCCCGCACCTGAGAGCCCCGGCGGGTGGGGGTGTGGGTGTGGGTGTGGGTGGAGGGCTCGGTGGCCGAGCGAGGTTGCGATGCCGCGGGGCCGATCCCCCCGCCGTGCCCGTGAGGCGGCCTCGGGCCGGGCCCGGCCTGGCGCGGTCCGTGCTGCGCGGAATGGCGCCGTGTCCCCGAGCGCAGGGATGCGGCCTTTCCCCCCGCTGCGCCTTCAGCCGTGCCCTGCCTGTGAATAGCGGCCTCTCTGCTCGGGACACTGAAGAGTGTTATTTTTTATTTTTTGTAAACCACCCTTTAGTTTGAATTTCTGATTCAACGCAAGTCACCATCTCTGGAAAGGCGTGTACCCACGCAGGGCAATACGTTTGGCTGAGAGGTTTGAGACAGCCTTAGCTGGCACTTACTCTGTGTAGGTAGCTTGTTAAATCATTTGTTAAGTGAAGAAGTTGCTGTTAGGTCTGTGTAACTTAGTTCCGCCTCTTAAAAACTGTCTTTCTGTGGTAGTGGGACAGCTATTTACATATGAATTCACATGAAGAGCAGTACTAATGCTCAACAATTTGGCAGTGTTGTCTATAAATATCTAAAGGCACTATAGAGTGACTGCATTTTGCAAAACTAGAAGAAGGAGTAAAGGTTTCAGGATCAGGTGCCTGTTTTCATTTAAAGAATTAATGAAAGACAGCGATGCAAACTGTGATCTAGACTATTTTTCATCAGTAAAAAGCACATGCAGCATTTCTGCATGGTGGTTATTCAGGTAGTTTTTTACTAGTCAAGTTAATATGAAAAGAGTCAATGGTCAATATGTACCCTCAAGACAAGCAGTTAAGAAGCTTATCCTGAAGTTATTACTAATACTTGTGATTTGGCTGTACTTGATCAGTAGGCTTAGCCTTGGCAGTACCTAAAGCTACCCTAAAAGTAGGATTTGACACAGTGAATTATTCTGCTTGGGCTGGTTCAGCATGCTTTCTGCATTTGTGCTGTATATTACTGCATTCTAGAAATAACATTCTGAAGGAGGCTACCAGTAGGGCACAAACCTGAGAACAGATGAAGTTGAAGCAGGGTGAGGATGATTTTATTTTGTGTAGGCACCAAATGTGCATCACGTTTTATGAAGAGCTTTTCCAGGTACTACGTGCAGATCTAGATGGAAGGTCCCTGCATAGGACAAAAATCTCTGCCTTTTAGAGCAGTAACCTGTGAAATGCCTTCTCATATCATAGATGCTTTCACAGACTTCTCTCAGACCTGTGTGAGTTAGTGGGTATTTTACATGATGTAAAGTTATTTTAACTTAACTTTCAAATTGAAATTTGGCTATTCACCTCAACTTGAATTTAGAAGCTAAAAAAAAAAAATACTTTAACCCTAGTTTGTTCCATTTGCTAAATCCTGTCGTCTCCTCCCCCATCACACATGTGCACATGTGTTTTTCTCCCCCACAAAGTTGCAAAATAACCCAGAAAATCTGTTGGTGAGATTTTGCAGGGGCTCTGGTCGAGTCACTGTTAAGTCACAGGAAACTCCTTGTGAAGCATGCTGTGTGGAAACTGAAAACCAGACATGAGGTCAAAGCTCGTGCAAGCCCTTTTTTGTAAGTGCTGACCTGGGTAGGAGTCAGTGTCTCGGAATGAATGAGAGTGTGCAAATTGAAAAGAGCTCTGCCACCCACCCTGAGCCCCCCTCTCTGGCAGACACAGGTCGTGTAAGATCTTGATTAGGCCAAGCTGCTTCCTCTTCTGGTGCTGATGTGCTGTGCCTCCCACATGCACAAGAGCCTTAATCTTTTCATATCATAATGCATTCTTTTTTAAAAAGCTCCTTAGTTAAACGGGATTGCTATGAATATTGATTTTGAGGTGGTTTAAATGAAAGAAGATGCAAAAGCACAAATTAGTGTTCAATTTCAACATAAGGATGGATTTTTACAAGGGGATTTGCCTTCTAACCACATTATCTTTCTACCCCACTCAGCCCCTTCCTTCACAACCACCTCCCTAACAGCAGCCCCTCAAGACATGGCCTCAAAGAGAGCATTGGTGATTCTGGCTAAAGGGGCAGAGGAGATGGAAACTGTAATCCCCACTGATGTTATGAGAAGAGCTGGGGTGAGTATGCAGACAGTGAAAAATCTGTGTGTGTGCCTGGTCAATGGGAAATCATTGCCTCAGGTTGATACTGCCAGGAATTCAGTTGTGTGAAAATTTACCCTCATCACCTTACTGGTTAGCAAATGTTTGTGCTGTGCACCTGATGAGCATGCCTGCCAAGTGACATTTGTTGGTAACCTTTCAAAATTCAAATCTGATGTGGACTAGAGCAAATGTTTCAAGTAAATCCTACTCTGTCAGAAAACACATCTGCTTCTGTATATAGTAACTGGAAGTGCCTCTTCTGTAGGGTTCTGAAAAGCTCAGTACATTACAGCTCATGATATTGATAGCTTTTTTTTGAGCTATTTTTCAAATTCAGTACAGTTCTGGTTGTTGGGATTCCTCACACTGTTTGTTACTCTTGCAGTTGTAGTAGCACACTGTTATCATCTTATTAGGAATGAAAATAATACTTAAAATAAACATATCAATTTCACTTATATAGAAATGACTGAAATAAAAATTACCTTCTCCCACACCGTTGTCATTCCATCACTGTGCTCCCCATTTTGGCTGTCATAAGAGGAGCAAGCTCTCAGTATGGCTTTGCTTGTTCTGTGTACTACTTAACAACTAACATATAAGAAAAATGCCCCAAATTTTTCTTTTGTAATAATATATTTGTTCTGCTGTTAGATCAAGGTGACTGTTGCAGGCCTAACAGGAAAAGAACCAGTGCAGTGCAGTCGAGATGTCTTCATTTGTCCTGATGCCAGTCTTGAGGATGCCAGGAAAGAGGTTGGTCATCACCTTTCTCTGACAGAATAACCAGCATCATCTTTCTCACAGTTTTTGAGGTGAACTTAGAAAGCTTATGCATTATCTTTGGACATACATTGCATGTTGTGTTAACTCTCTATAGCAATGAGCTACAGAACTGCACATCCCACTGTGCTCCTCTTCAGTGGTATCCTGCTTCGTAGCCTTCTAGATTCAGACAGATTTCTTAATTCTGCCCAGGTGTTTGTTTTTGCAAAGCATCAGTCACAGAGCTTTATTTTTCCTGTTTGTTGGCTTGACAAAATACTGTGACTTGGGCCAACTCAAAAGTCCTGATGGGAAGCTAAATAATGTTATAGTTAGACCTGTACAGGTTGGAGCAAAACCACAAGAGCTGTCACTTGCTTGCTGAAGCTTTTAACTGCTTTTTAGGCTTAAAAGTCAGTTCTGTGAGAGACTTAATTGATAATAGGTTTTTCCTGGAACAGGAAGTGGTCGTTTTTTTCATAATTGGAGCCGGTTTTCTGCTCATAAAGTGTTGGTCAGTGAAAGAAAAGGTAGATTTCTTTGCTTACCACTTGAATCAGCTGTAGTGGTGTTCAAACAGTGTAATGTATGTAAACTGTAATGCATTATCAGCCTCTATTCAGCAGGACTGTTTTATCTTTCTTTGTTTAGGGGCCTTACGATGTCGTGGTCCTGCCTGGAGGGAACCTTGGAGCTCAAAACTTGTCTGAGGTAAAATTCTGGCATTTTAAAAATTCATGGACATTCTTACAAGTAGTCAGCACTTGCTTTGTAATCCTGCAGATTCAGTTCAGCATCTAAAAATTCTCTTCTGAATGAATCAGTAAACTGTCAGTGGTCTTAGGCCTTCTTGTGATTATATAGGTGGGACACCTGCATAAATTCTTGGCCATGAGTACCCAGTAAAATAGAATAAAAATGGAAAGGTGTTGTGCATTATGGGAAGAACTCTGTTCATATGAAGATGAAACAATGGCAAATGAGGATTTGTTGCTGAGACACAAAACTGTCCAAACAAATTGATCTGTCAAATAGGGTTTAGGTGCTATTACAAAGTTTGTAAGCCATGGAGTATGAGACAAATATCCCATATAAATATTCTTAAGAATGATAAAGCTCTCTGGAGGTATCTTATGAATACTGTTTTCTGTTGGTCCTGTATTTTCAAATAACTTTCTATGGCCGTGGGTTAACCAGCTTTCATGTGAGTCAAGTACTTCCTTGCAGTTCCTTCTGATTTCCTTCCTCTTTCCTTCTGGGGCAAGTATGTCCTGGTTTTGGTTTTTTTTCCTTCTTAATGTTCTCATTGCCCTCTGTCCTGAGGCGGGGGGGGAAATTCCAGTTGATTTTCTGTACAAAACATGTTTATGAAACTTCAGTGAAAACTGTTTCAACTGTACTTCAACTGTCCAAATAACCACACCAAACAATGACTTGTGATGTTTCTTCATACAGTCTGCTGCTGTGAAAGACATTTTGAAGGACCAGGAAAGCAGAAAAGGCCTGATTGCTGCAATATGTGCAGGTGGGTTAACAAAGTGTCTTGCTTTGTAAAGCATTTGGATATTTTGAAGGAGCACGAAGACAGTTTCCTGTCTTAGAAATCTGTGTTCCTGTAATTTAGTTCCAGGAATTTGTGCCTGTGTGTATATATATAACTTTCAGCATCTGATTTTTTTGTAAATTTAATAGCAGAGAAATCTCTAAAATAATTGTGAACACTTTTCCTGCAAGTTCTGCTTGTTAACCTAGTTCCTTCCAATTAGTTGTGTTACTGTTTTTAAAATAAAAAGTGAAAGGTAGTGTGCTAGGATTTTTTTTTTAAGTATTTTTAAAAGGGCTTATTCTGGTGATCTTTCTGCAAGTATACAGCACTGGCAGAATGTCATTGCTGTAAATTTATCTCACATAATGACTCCTGCCCTTTAGCTTCAGAAAGAAGGCCAGAAATATAGAATTACAGTCTCACCCTTCCTGAGCAACAGCAAAAAATGGGCTTGCTTTGAGGAGAGGTTTGCCTGCTTACATATTCTGCACAGCTTGGTATCGAGATCATAAACTTTGTAAGATTTGTGTTTTAAAAAGCAAGATGAAAAATTGCCAATACTGCAACTGAAGGCTGCTCTAGGAACCCAAAGCTGAGAGTGAGGAGGGAGATGATGAATTCATAGAAGGCAGTCAGTGTGTGTTCCAGGAGGGGATTTTCACTTTTGTTTTTTGAACATTGGTGGAAGGGGGTTCTGCTTTTCTTCCTCATGTAGGTGCTAGGCACGCAGAGCTGGGAATGTTCCTCAACTTGGCAGTGATACTTTTCTGCTTCTTAATCTGTGCCTCTTGCAGAGCAATCCAAAGTCACACCTGTCCAGCAGAGGCCTTTGCTTGTAAGCAGGATGATTCTTAGAGCTCATTCCAACTGAACTCAAAAGAGGTTATTTCCTGTACTAAATCCAGAAATGAAACTCGTGTCAGACAAATCCTGCCTTCAGTTTTGTTTTCTTTTTTGAATTCCCATAAGGATTTCCTGTCTGATGACTTAGCACTTCTTGAAACAAATTCTTTCCTCGATTCAGGCTAAGAAGGAAGTATGGAAAAGAGAAACACTTGAAACAAAAAAACTGAACAGTTAGTCCATGATCTGTCCAAGATACTGCTGTTCACACAGCTGCAGCATGTAGAGATTTGCTCAAATGAAATCCTATCTGTTGAGTCTCTAAATTCAAAGTTTAACAAGGTTGTAAAGTAATTGTAGGAAGTTAACATTCAGATTGAAATGCAGACCTTTTCTTTCTTAATGTCAAGCACTTTTAAGTAAAATGTCAGGAAGTGGGTTATTCCTTTCTCCTTCAAAGGCAGCACAGTCATGGGGCAGCATCAGTGTGCACTGTAATGTGAGAGCTTTTTGTTTCAGAGGTAGGGCTGGCATCAGTTTTAATAAAAATAATCTGTCCACAGTGAGCTTTGACCCCTGAGGGTCCTAGTGCCCAAATGTCTGTTCTTATATGTGTTTGTAGCTCCTCATTGGGACAACTTTGTGTTCTTACAGGTCCTACTGCCCTTCTGGCACATGGTATAGGGTATGGGAGCAAAGTCACAACGCATCCTTTGGCCAAAGATAAAATGATGAATGGAGGTATGTTTCTGTCCAAACCCTTATCAGATTTATTTTTTTTTTTCACCTGAACCTAGAATTTAAAGAAAGGAAAAAAGCTTTTTCATCTTACTTTTCTCTCTGAATGGAGTCTATATCACCAGAAAATAGAGGGCTGTACTATCATTCTGATCCCTGGGGGAATTCTGCTGCTTCCATCATTTTAGGAGCATTTATCACCTTATCTTCCTGAGGCTGAGCCATCTCTTGCCCCTTTAGTTCTTTGCCTTAGAGGTCCCAATAGCAAATTCTAGAAGCACCTTTCCTGCTCTCCTGTGAGTAATGCTTTGGTTCTGTGGCAGCTGATGACTCCACACTTCTTTCTCCAACCTAAGGGAAGTGATGGTGAAATGCTAGGAAGGTGATTCTGTGAGCATTAATGAGGCTAGAGGTGAGCAGATGGGTTCCCCCAGTATCTTCTGCGTGCGTTTGGAAGAAAAAAAAGAAATTTGTGAACAGCTCCACAAAAGCAGTCTGACTTCCAGAAGTAACCCCGTGGGAGCTGACAGGCTCAGTGGGTGCTTCTTGAGGAGTTCTTAGAGGGGCATTGCCACACCTTGGGTATGAGCTCCCTGTTCTGTGGGCCCTGTTCTTGAGGACAGCAGGCAGGGATGAGCTCCTCTGTGGGCACTGCTGGACACTGACCCTCTCCCTGTTGTGTGTTCCCCCAAGCACACTACTCCTACTCGGAGAGCCGCGTGGAGAAGGACGGGAACATCCTCACCAGCCGTGGGCCGGGCACCAGCTTCGAGTTTGGGTTGGCCATTGTGGAAACTCTGCTGGGCAAGGAAGTGGCTGAACAGGTGAAGGCACCTCTAATACTGAAAGAGTGAAATCCAGGTGTGGGATAGGGACTAGGACAAATTTAGGTAGTCTGACCCTTTGTAGAATAACTGTAACATGCATGGTTGTAAATACACTTTAATTGTGGGTGAAATTAGTAACTGTACTTGTCTCAACTGGGATACCTTAACAAACCAAAGGTTTTCATTTCTAGAAAAAGCTGCTATTAGCAAAAAGCTTCATCACAAAAAAGCAGCCAGCATCTAATAATCCTAGTTAGTTCTTGGATGGCATTTAAAAATCACATGGAAAAATGTTTGCTGAGTAAATAAAAATGAAGCATCCCTGCTGGTGTGTTGTTCCTTTCTGTGTTTTCTCCCAACCCAGACCCATGAAACCTTTTTGCCACCTTGTGCTACTCAAAACAACATCTGTTTAGATTCTCACACAGTTCTTCTGAAATGTGGGCTGAAATGAGAAGGTGGCCAAGCACTGGAACAAGCTCCCTAGGGAGGTGGTCATGGCCCCAGGCCTGCCAGCATTCAAGAAGTGTTTGGACAACAGTTCTCACAACATTTCTCTTGGCTGTGTGGTTTAACTTTTAGATTGCTCTGTGTGGAGTCAGGAGTTGGTTTTGATGCCCTTCGTGAGTCTCTTCCAACTCAGGATACTCTCTTATTTTATGACATAGATTATGAAGTTGTAACCTAGAATTAGTTAAAACAATGTTTAATTTCTTGTGTACAAATAAGGCAAATAACTAGTATTAATTTTTCGACAGTGTTGGAACTAAAGTAAAAGTGTGAATATCCATACCTTGTCAAGCACTCCAGAGTTCCTGCAGGTTGAACATGATGCCTTGAAATTTGTCTTCTCTATTAAATGACTGCAGATCCACTGAGCTATTTGGGCAGCTAATAACCAGCATAAAGCATGTAGTTTGGATTTGGTAGAATGCCACCAATAGCAGTGCTTATTTCTGCTTACTAAAAATTGGAAGCTGCTACAAGCCTGGCTTAAGTGAGCTTTTGTCAGTTTAGAGTTGCTGGACAGGTCTCTGGAGGAAGTAATGGAGCTGTATTCCCATGAGAATTAAGAACTTGGCATTAATTTGTGTCTTTGCTACCTTTCACCAAATGATTCTGGTGTTACCTGGCTGTGTCAGCAGTCATGCTTAAGGAGGGCACCTCACTGGACTCTGAAGTTACCCCAGCATCTGGAGATCTGGTTCTGCATATGTCTGAAGTGCATAGTCTGAACTTCAGAAAATGACTGCACAGGAGCCTTTATGATTGCTTATTTTAATGGGAAACAAGTTCATTCTCAATTACTGCATTTTCATAATGAAATACATGGATACTTTTGCAAATTTAGAATTAAGAAATGTCTGTGTTGTTAATAACTACTGGAAGAACTGCTTCAAGTCTATGCTCTGTCTCTTAATTTGTTTAGGAAATATTTCATATGTTTCTCTGGCTTTGAAATGTGCTCAAGATATGCAAAAGTTGTAATCTATATAAGATTTTACAAGTTTGTGTGGTAAATCTGCACATCTAACTGGTATTGCCATGCAAATGTAAACCAAATGATGGAAAGAGCCTTTGTCCTAGAATCTGGAATAATTACTTGGTTTGTAAATGGGCATGATTCAGAATACAGGAAAAGCTCTGCATTCCTGGGTGGCAGCACTGCTTTGTAACATTAGAAGGAAAATATTTCCATGCCTGTATTGTTTTTAGTCTTGCAGAAATATTTTAATGCAAAGCATTAGCAAAGTGTCCACAAATTTGATTATAATTTTTTTTCTCCAAGGCTGAGGGAGTTCAGTTTACAGAAATGAGGTTTTCAGTGTGTATATTTGGGCTTTCCCACTCCCATTAAAATGGTAATGGGAAAAACACACAGAAAAATGAGCCTAGAGCCCATATATGTATCTGCTTAACTTGCAGATTCTTCCACTGTGTTCAGCCAAAGACTTGGTAAAAAAAAAAAAATTGTAATACTGTTTGCATCACAGTTACCTTCATACAGCTGACCCTGTTCTCAACCTTTTACATTGCAGATGTCCAGCAAACTTGAATTTACTTGGGTTCTGTTTCTGTGTCATTAACTTGGTTCTTTCAGTTAGGGTAAGTAAATGTATGAACTAAGGTTAGGCTAATTTTCCTCTTAGGGTAAGTGTTACAAAGGAGTTTGCTGATTTGAGAGAAAAAAAGTTGCCTTCCAGTTAGCAAAATGCTTTTTTCCTCACGTTTCAATATCTCTTTTCATAAAATCCTCTTTTGCTGCTGAAAGATGAGCTGAGGCACTTTTCTCCTCACTGTTTCACGTGCAGTAGAAATTTTGAGCCTTTTTATTATTCACAAGCTTTAGTTTTAGAAACCTGTGGTAATTGAATATCTGCTGCCACTGAGATCAGCTTAAACTGAAGGGAATTCATCCACTCCTCTCTATGTAACATTTAGCATTTTGTTCCCTGGCAGCTGAGGGGTTTGAGGGGTTGGTTATTTTCCTGAAGAGAAGGCAGCCAGTTGGCATCTGCTGTATCCCTCAGATCATCTCTCAAGAATAATGTGGGGGGGTTTTCCTCCTCATTCTGGTTATTCTCTGGGTTTAAATGCATCATTGAGAATGAGTTCTCTTTGGGAGCTAAGAAGTATTATTTGGCCTAGGAGCAGGAATTACACAAGAGGGCATAGATGCTGGAGCCATCAGTGAATACTTACAGTGATGAGAAATATTTTCATTCAGACTGACAAGCTCCTAACTGAAGAAGAGGCAGAAGAAACCTGTGCAGAGTGAACAGTCTGGTTTTGTTGCAGTTCTCTGCAAGTTTCTTTCCAAAAGGGGAAAGTGAAGTGCACAGCACTGTGCTGTGAGCAAATCCTGTCTCAGGAGTGTGTCACTCTCAGCAGCAGAGAAAGGATGCTTTCCTAGAGAGACAAGTTTGACTTTTGAAATGGGTGGAGACAAACACAACCATAATGGATACAAACCAGCCTGCACACTAGTACTTAAAGCTGTAAAAGCACACAAGGGAATATGCTTCATGCAGTAATTACAAGCCTTGGACAGCTTGCTAGCCATGTGTGTATATGCTTATCATTGGTATGAAGCCTTCAGTGACTATCAGAGCAAAGAATGGTTACTTAATGTGATTATTTTGTTTGTTCTTTCTACAAAAAGATGCATCATGATGCAAACATAAGCAGCGTTCCCAAAATGATAAAAAATACCTGTCTTCCAGCAGCCTGGATGACCCATGACTTGGTTGGAAAGATAAGTATGTGACAGAGAAGTAGGAAAGTGTCAGCTGCAGAAATAATCCCCAGCACTGCATCCATACTGTCATTCATGTTCTCATACTCTGCCTCCAGAAGAAAGGATGCATTGCTGTTATCACAGAACCACACTGGAGACTGCACTTTAGTAGGGCAGGGGCTGCAACATTTGAAGCTTGAAAAATAAGCAACAAAATACTGGACTAATTAATAAACTGTTGCCCAGAATTGTAGATGATCTTTTAGCGTGTTTAGAATGTGGTATGGAAAGAAAGGAAATTCTGTAAAATGAGAGCAGATGTGCCTCCCTGCTGCCCTCATTTGTCAGCTGGCAGCCTGGCTCTGACAACACTCCCTAGCTCTGAACTTTGATGGATATTCTCCAGCTCTTGCAGCATTATCCCTTGGCAGGAAACCAAAAGCCTTCTGGGAATAACAGCAAAAAGGGACAGGCTGTCCTTGCTGACACAATTTATCTGGCCTTCAGCCTCTTCCTGCCACCTCTTGAGAAGCATCCAGGGACAGGCAGGGGCAAGGAGGAGGCTGTGGGAATCCCTGCAGTGCTGCTGCCTCAGCCACTGGCCCAGCTCCTTCACTTAGCCTGTGTCCTGTGTGGAAGGCATGGCAGGGCAGACCTCACCCTTGTCTGCAGGAGCATCTCTGGACACTTGGCAGAGCTCTGTGTGCAGAGCAGACCCAGCCACAGCCCAGATGGGAGGGAATTGAGCCCAAGTCTCTGGATCCTGAGTACACCCACAGCACATTATTATTTAAGGGACTAGGCAGCATTTCTGGCTTGTCTTTTTGTAGCCACTCTTTGGGAAGCGGTGCTGACACACATGAATAGGCTCCAGAACCAAGTCCAGGCTTGTGAAAAGCAGTATCCTGTGTTTTAGGTTTTTGCCAAAGTGCACTGGGGGCTGCTCTGGCTGGTGCAGCAGTTAGGGGTTGCAGTGCTGTGTGTCACACTCTGTAGCAGCTCTAGGAGCCTTTCTGCTCTCTACAAGTGTGCTACAAGGCACCACAGATTGAGAGGATTTATACTTGGGCTTGTTTGTGTTCTTTACTTCATTCAACAGCTTCTAATTATACCCTTTGTACAACCTTAAATAATTCCTCCCTACAAGGGTTTATGGCCCTCCAAGTCATGTAGATACTTCTGTACTTTTACAATTTAATTCAAGGCCATTCCACTAATGGTAGGAGGAGGAAGAAGAAAAGTTGTCTGAGGATATCATGCAAGCACTTATATTCTAAAGAGTAGAGTTGGGTCTAGTGAGACTTGTGTAACATTGGTAACACTAAAGTCTTCCTAGCTGATGGAAGTTTCCCAGCAGGACTAGGGAAATTTCTGTGCAAATCCTTCTGATTCTAAATATTGATGGTGTAATTATTTTTACAGCTTACAGTGGCAGCACCTCTGAGCCACAGACAGAACTTGCCTGCAGTTCAAACGTGTACTCAGTTCAGAAATAGCTTTAAAGTACTGCAGCCATCCTCTCCTCATGGATGGTTATAGTAGAATTTCCTTTGGGATTTTCAGTTTTCATTGCAATCTTGTAGAGTTGCTGTTCTGAATCAAAAGAATCCTCTGAATTCAAATGGCAGTTTCTGCAGCTGTTTGTTCAATTAAAATTTTGTTTGCTTTGTGTTGAACAGAGGATTTATTCCACTGTTAACTGTGTAATTTGACTATGGCCCTAGATACTGAAAGATGTTTGGTTTTCAGCAGAGTATAAATAAAAAGTGTGATTTTGTAACTTAATCTGTCCAGTCTTGTAGCAAATAAGATTTTCCTTAATTCTGTGTTTTTATTTGCTGTTCAAGACTTATTGAAAAGCAAGGTGATTCTTTTCTAAGCATCAGTGACATTCCCCACTGGTAGCTGTCCTGTATTCTGACCAGGACTTCCCAAAGTCAATTTTCAGGGTTTTGACCTTCTGATTCAAAGTTAAATGCATTACATGCTCCAGAAAAACTGCTTTCAGCTTCAGTACACCCAAAGTATTGGCCTAAATTTGCTGCTGGTTCCTAATGAAAGTTTTCTTGAGTGTTGACCATCATTGCTTCAAACAGCATGGAAAGTTTTTTCCAGGGTTGAGCAGCAGCTTTGGGCACTGAGAGCCCATCATGGCCAGTCACACCTCAGCTTCCTCATGGCCCAGGAGCTCCAAATAAGCTAAGGCTTGGGCATAGCTCTGATCTTTGGGGAGCCTGACTTGCTGAGGAGGCTTCCCATTCTGATTTTGGACTTGCCCCTTTGCTTTAGACCTGCTGGATGGTTGATCACTGGAATACTGGCTGCAACTTTGCTTCCTCAATGATTCTGTGGTCAGATACTGGACCAAGTTGCCCACAGAATTTGTGTATGTCCCATCTTTTGAAACAGGAGGAATGGAATGGAAATGGCCTCAAGTGCACACCAGGGAAGGTCTAGAATTAGATATTAGGGATTTTTTTTCACAGAAATGGTTGTAAAGCATTGGAACAGACTTTCCAGGGATTGTGGTGAACACCATCCCTGGAAATGTTCAAAAAATGTGCAGATATGGCACTTGAGGACATGGTTGAATGATGAATGTGGTGGTGGTGGGTTAACGGTTGATCTTAAAGATCTTCTCCATCTTTAATGATTCCATGATTCTGTGAATCCACAAGACCTGCTCAGCTTTCCTGGTTCAAGTCCTGCAGGGCTGTGCCTCTCACTGGTCCTGCTCTAGCTGACCATCACCAGTGCTTTTGGTCTGTGTCTGCCATTGGGGGGAAGCTGCTGCTGTTGCTCCCTGACAGTCAGTTCCACTGTGTTTACTCCTGGAGAATATGGGATTTGGTGCTGGGCAGTACAGCATCATCTGCTGCCTCTAAACCAGGCAACACAGATAATTCCTGCACTGTAGTTTAATTGGAAAGACTTTGGTTCTTTTGCTTTTGCTTTTGCTGCTAGAATTTAGGATTTTCTGTAGAAAATTCTGTAGAATTTCTGTACTGAGAAGAGGCATCTTTCTATTGAGGTTCTTACAGCTCTTCTCTAAACTAGGTGTTTGATTTCTCTGTGCTGTTAAGTCACAATGAGTTAGTTATGCTGTCAGAATTGTCTCTATGTCATTTCAAAACCACTTTTTAAAGTTGCACACATTCTGCTCTTAAGTAGTGTCAACTCTGGGAGCTGCCTTTTGTGCTTTGAAATATTTTCAAGTTTTAATGAGTTCTCCTAAGAAACACACTGCTACTTCCCCATACGTGCAGCTCTAGTCTCAGACTCATACTTTCTCCTGTATTATTTTGTAAATGACATGGAAAAAGCACTCTCACACTGAAGTCACCAGCTAGTGCAAGATAGTGACAATAGGCAGGAAGTAAACTGCTACCTTGGGTGGTGATGAGTCTGATCACTGATGGGCACAGCACCATCATTTGCATTTTTCACAGGAAATCTGCTCTTAGGTGGGGCATTGGTTTCTGAGACAACTGGCAACACATGATGCATTTGTCTGTGCTGACTTTTCTCGTGACCACATCTGATACACTGCTCAGTTGTTCTTCCACAGTATTTGCAAAGGAGTACTTTAGCCTCCTTTCAGTCATGTAGAAGGTGAAGGAATGCTTGTAAGGAAATTAGTAATAAGGCAGCTCTAAGCTCCTGGATGGGCTCACAGAGACACTGGCTTTGCTGGCAACTTTCAAATAAATCCCCTGCAATAAATTACTTTTTCCTCCCTTCTCTTTGGAAAACTAAAGTGCATTAACAACTTTAATAATAATTTCAAAAAAAAAAGAAAAGGCACTTAGAAAAGGCACTGGGCTGGTGCCCAGTGATAGTTCTGTCCCAATCACCCATAATGAGGAGAAAAATGAAGTTTTCCCTCCCGTGCTCTGCCCTCCCCTCCCTGCTCTTTCTCTCCACAGGCATTTCCATAGGTCACAAAGAGGAGCTGGAGACTTTGGCCTCTCTAGCTTTGGGTCTTGGCCACTTGTGAGTGACTTTGCACAGAGCCTCTCGGGGCAATATTCAGTCTCATGAAATCCTCCTGGAGCCTGCCTCCCTCTTGTGCTGCTGGAGAAAGCCAAGGTTCTGCAGTTGTGTTGCATTGGTTGCTCCCTTGCAGGTGACTGACTGGCCCAACATAAAGCTCAGGTGTTAAATTGTGAACTGAACTGCTTGTAAAACAGCTGCCTTACTCATCGTGCTGCTCCAGGGCATGCAATAGCATCCTGTCTTATCATGGAGGCTGCTTTTGATCAAGTTGGTCCAATTAAGTTGAGATGACAGGAGAAGTGTGGCCTGCGAGAGGCAGCATGTCCAGAGCACCCTGCAGTGGCCTGTGAGGTGGCAGCAGCCAGAGAGGCTGAGCAATCTCCAGCTCTCCTGTGCTCTGTGTTGCATCACCTCAAGCTCAGGTTGGACTGCTGGCCGTGCCTGCTGTCTCTGTGCTTCTCCAGTGGAAATATTCTCTGTAGAGTGATGGGATCCTTGGCTATTCCCATGGAACAGTTGTGGATTGCACCCAGCACTGGCCATGACATGATTGACTATAGAAGAAAATGTCCTCACATGGTCTCCTCATCCTTAACAATATGTATGTTTAGACTGTCTGCCTTTAACAAAATACTAGCACTAAACCATTTAACTAGAATTCAGGAACTAACCAGTTCATCCTTCCTTCAGGTTAGCCCTTCTTCTTCAGAGCCCCACGACAGTCTCCTTCAGCCTCTGTGTAAAGCAGGAGCACACTGACACTCACCTTGCTGGCATCCATTTTTAGAAGTGTCTGAGACAGGGCTGTCTGTCCCCCTGGCTTTTAATGAAGCAATTACTTTTGTTCATTGGGTTTTTTCACAATGAGAAGTTACTCTGAAAAGACAACCCTCCCTCCCACTAGCAATTGAATCCCATGAGGAATAGAGTGTGTCAAGGTATGTAATCTCACTTCTGCCCTGAGTTGCTGGAAGCCTCTGCCACGTGCCTTTTGCTGTGTTGGTGCTGTGGAGATTCTGCATCACAGCAGCTCAGTCCCAATTCCAATTGCTTAAGCCCTGAGTGCTGGGATGTGCAACTGGGATGAAGGAAAGCTTTTCTTGAATAACTTATCCATATGACATGGACCAGTGAAGTCACCAAGTGCAGCCTAGTATGGTTCTTTCCTCTGGGCCTTGCTTAACAGCCAGTAGATGACAATACAAGGATTGCAAGGCAGTGAGTAACCTGTCAGAGCCCCACTTGCTATTCCCTGGTCTCCCTTGCACCTTGCCATGGAGCAGCTGGACTCAACATGGCATGAGCTGATGTGGTCCTTTGTGTGAACTTCCTTGAAGCTGCTGAGTTCCTGGAGAGCCTTTCCTCACCTCTGCAAAGCTTACAGGGTTGATTGTGTGTTCCAGTTGCCTTCCATAGGGCACTCAGTAGAGCTCACTGTGTCCTTGAAGTGGTTGTGAAAACAATAAACACATTAACAAAGGTAAAATAAATATTCTAGGTAACAGGAACATCTCTTGGTCACCTGGGTAGGTGGTGGGCAGGGGAGGCTGTTCTGTGTCAAGCCTGATGACCCCATGCTTGATCCAGAGACTTTGTGCATGGAGGGCCTATTAGTATGTTATCAAGATAACTCAATGTGATTAGTAATTAGCATCCTTAAGCAGGTTCAGAGTGGGTATGGTGGGATAATCTGACACAGTTTTCCTTCTGGTGTTTCATGGCAGTGTATTTGCACTTTTCTTCCTTTGTGGCTTTCACATGTTAATAATTTGTGGATGACAGTTTTAATCTTTAGAAAGAAGCATCTCTTCCTCTGAATCACTTTGTAAGGAAATGAATAGCAGTCGTGGTTCCCATGTTTCAGTGGCATGCCACTTAAAATTTGGAATACCTAACACCTTTTCCAAAATTAACCACAACTGGGATCAAGGTGCACACCAATATATAAATAATATAGCAACAGTGAGCAATCACAGGTGTGGCTTCCATTTATGATTCAGAAAAAATAATGAGCTCTGTGGATGAAAATAGGCATTTGGGTGGGGATTATGCAAGGCCTGAATTACGATGCAGGATGGGTGGGGGTAACACCTCTTTCAGTTTACAAATGCTAATCACAAGCTCAGCAGCCAGAAATTTCTGCAGTGCTATTTCACGAATATTAATAAGTATAATTAAACGTTGTGTGCTAGATTTTCAGTGCCAGGAAGCTGCGTGAAACAGAACATTTGCTGTATGTTTTCAGTTTTAAATGAATACAAACTGTTCTGAAAAGCAAGCTGACAGGAAATTGAAAGATTAGCCTACATTAAAACAAAAGTTTACCCCAGGAACATTGAGTACACCCAAAGAAAATCAATAGGTTACCTAACTGCAGAGTGCCTACAAGCAGATAAAATGAGGGTTTACCTTCATCTCCAATTTCCTTCTTGACATAATCCAGAGAGTATGTATTTAACATACAGCTTGTAATAATATTAAAAGTGTTTATAAGGGCCACAGTCTGTAATCATGAGTTTGAAGGCTGGGAATTCCACCATGACTGATCTGGCCATCATCTTAACCCTGAATTCTTGACAAGACTTGGTTTGAACACCATCAGCAACTACTCTACTCCAGTAACTGCCCTTGCAAAATTGGTGTCTTTGTCCTGGACTAGAAGGATGCTTTCCTTTATCATGTCAAACTTAACACTTCACTCAGACTTTCTAAAAACAAAACCAAGGCTGCAGCAGGGGCAAATGTGATGTTGTTGAGTGCTCTTCTGCAGTTTCGGGATGGTTGTAATTGTGCCTGCTGCAGTCTGGGAGTGAATGGAAAACTCTTAATGACAGCAACAACATTTAAATGACTGCAGATTTTAATTATGTCGTCAATCAGCATACTTCCATACAGAATCAGGTTTACTTTCGGTTTATCTCTTGTGATGCAAAGGAAGCTGATGATTAGCTACAGCTCTGTGTTATTTACTGACTTTATCTGTTTAACAGCAAGTTAATATGGTGAAGTTAAGCTAATGGGTTTTTCAAGTCACCTAGTACTAACACAGCCTCTTCTTTTCAGGAAAAGGTATGCTGAGGCAAACATCCTTTCCTTTAGTTAGCAGCCAGACTCAGCTGGGTTGATTTGCCAGTCAAACTCACCACGTAAAGGTTGTTCTGCAAACAGCAGAGCAGCCAAGCAGCACCAGGCAACACCAACCCTTGCCCAGGGTAAATATGACAGATGCTTTTTGCTGTCAGTCATTAGTCATTGTGCTTCTGCTTGGGTATCAATGGTTTTGAGCCTAGGGGAGAGGTCATCCAGCACCCTCCTCCATCCTCAGCAGCTTTTCTGCCAGACAGATCTCAATGATCCTGGGTTCAGCATAGGATCCAGCTCTCTGGAGTTTGTTGTGGTACAACCCCTTTGCCCCAGCACAGCTGCTGCCTCCTGACACCAAGGAGTCCTCACTGCAGGTCTGGGTGGTCACAGCAAGGAGAGTGCTGAGGGCAGGGAGCAGCGTGGAGAGCTGCACCTTCAATCAGGAGGCTGTGAGCAGCACTGCCTTTCCACACATGCACATCTTTGTTCCCTGCTTTAACACAAACTCCTTGACTCTCCAAACTTCAGTTCACCAAGCTGTAGCTGCTTTGAAGTGTGGTTATTCCAGTCAAATCTAGCTCTCAGAGGCAAGCTGTCAGGCCTTGCCCAAGTGAGTCCAAACTCTAAATATTCAAACATGTGATCAGGCTGTTGCAAAAGCATGTTGTGTCCTGACAAGTCTTATCATGTGCCAGGGGATGAGCAGGGAAATGTCTTCTGGCGAGAACTTGCAAAGCTTCCCCCACAGCACTACAGCCTTAATTACTCACCTGGAAAATGAAATACAGTTTTTGGATCCTGCAGACTGTTTCCCAAAGCACAGGAATCTGGTGTCTAAGAATATATGCAAGGCTTCCACCTGCTTTTGACCCCTTCACAAAAAGAACCACTGAACTGTAGCCCAAGTCCTCAGTGAGACCTCATCACTACAGAATTGTGAAGATAAAACTGCCAAGTTAAAGACTGTAAGACTTGCTTGGAAATTACTTTCCTTGTATTCAAGAGGCAGGTGAGCTCTGTAACCTGTTTGAATGTCTTACTAACTTCTGAAATGTTAACTTCTTAACATTGTGCTGTAATTCAGCTGACACACAGCTCAAAATAGGAAAGCTAACATCAGTGATTTTATTTTTAATACTCAGGTCTAGGTAGCCAATACCAATACTATCAGCAAAGGAGTATGCAATTTTTTTCCCTAGGAGAAAAACACATGAAGGTTAAGTCTTAAATGTTTAAGGAATTTCAGAAAAGGTTATGTAAGACCATTCAAAAGCACAAGTTTTTTAATGGTTTTAAGTTTTTCAGCACTATTAATATGATAATAGCTTGCAAGGAGCTCAAGTAAAAACTCTTCTGCTGCTACATGAGCTGTTTTTTTAAGGCACCACTACTGCTAAACAGAAATGTAAATATGTACTGGAATGCAGGGCTGGAGGTACTGTAACAAATACCCTATTTTGTACCAGATATGTTTAAGCTAAAAATGTGGAATATCAGGAATGGAGTGGGACCAAGAAGCAAAAGCCAGGAGAGATTTGTAGAGCAGTTACTTGGGTTTAGATGGAGTTCTGCTGGAATGACAACTACTGAGCCTGTGCCAGCTCTAACAGTCTGTGAAGGAAGAGCTGCAGCTTGGCAGTGTCAGTCTGTTTGCTGCAGCAGTGATGGTGTAATTGAGAGTTTACATTATTTTGGAGTTGCAGCCTTCCCCTTAAATATGAGCAGTTTTAAGTACAGATTTTACCTTTTCATCTTAGAAAAATCCAGAGGGTGGAGGGAAGGCAGAGCTTTCAGTAGGCTGAATATGAGTTGACAGCCTTGCACAGGATTAGGTAACTTGTTTATGTTTTGAAGCTGATCTCCATGGGCTCTTCATGCTGTGCCACAGCAGTAGGTGTTTAAGCACCTTCCACAATGAATCTTAGCATCCTCCAGGGGATTGGGCATTACTGAAAAACTGCATCTGACATTTTTTACACCCAGTACAATTCCAAGGATGGTAGCCTGTTTTTTTATTCTGAAAAAAGCCCACTGATAGAAACATCCACACTGCCAGAACAAAGCAAGTATTTGCCTGCATGCACAGCCAGAGGATCAAAGTTTGATGTTTTCCATCTTCAGTAACCTTATCCATGGCTTGCTTACTACGGTGAAATGCACTTGCTTTGTGATAAGTATTCACAATTTCTTTCCCCTCCTAACCATGCTTTTATTAACCAGGTGGGAAACTGAATACAGGAACACTACTGCCCTCTTCTTTCTGTACAATGGTGGCTAACATGCTATAGGAGACTCTAGGAAAAAACCAAAATCATTAATAATGTTAGGCCAGATAACTTAATCTTACAGGATGTTTTATTGTCAGCACAAAACTATAGATACCATGCTACCAGCTAGCAGGGTGGAATTAAAATTAATGGTGTGCACTGTGAGTCATTGAACACTTCTGCAGAAATCTTAACCTGAATTAAATGCAAGCTGAATTCAACATCTGTTGCACATTTAACATTACTAACTTTGAACTTTCCAATAAATGCAGAACTAAAATGCAATCGCATGCACTATTCAATAAAGCAAAAACCAAAATGTATCATAAATAAGTATTTTATAACTTTATTAAACTCAAGACATGACAATATTCAAAATACAAAGTGAATTATTTTTCATTCAATACTGTACACAATGCAGAAATATCAGTGCATTTCTATAGCAAGTATTTCACCTTCATTTAGTTTGTACTAAAACAAATAAAAAGTAAGCTTTAAAATAGCTCAAACATCTCATTCAGCAGTTTAAACTGTAAACACCTTGTTTACTTCTGTTAGGAGGAACACATTCATCT
This sequence comes from Thryothorus ludovicianus, assembly GCA_013397245.1. NCBI lineage: Eukaryota > Metazoa > Chordata > Aves > Passeriformes > Certhiidae > Thryothorus > Thryothorus ludovicianus. Next base: position 79,667 of record VZTB01017785.1, on the reverse strand, counting down.
TCTGTACCCCTGTTAATGAGCACCCTTTCTCTTGTGCTTCTCTGTAAGAGGATAAATGTAACTGAAGTGAGCACAAGAAACTGCTAAGGTGGCACCTCAGTGAACTTCAGTGAATGCCTGAGGCACAGTGAGGAAAAATTAAACAGCAAGAAGCAGCATCTGAAGCAGCAAGAGATGGGACTGACACTGTTCATAAATGGAATCATGTTTTTTTCCTCATCCTCTCCTCCTCCCCTAAAATACTGAACAGAAACCAGAACACAAGACCAGCTTGTGCTGTGTTTCTGTATTTAATACAGTCACAATTTCAGACTCTAGGTGAGCACATAGCTGTTACTGCCTACCTAACAGCAACCCTGTGGCTGCTCAGGGCATATTCACACATTTCTAGGATCCAGCAGGAAAAGAGCAGCAGCAGAGGCTTAGCAATAGCTGGTCCAAGTCTCTTCTAGGAAAAACTGCAAAATTGAGCCAAGTGTGTCTAGCAACTGAATTCACAAAACCTAACTCACTTTAAAAGTCTATTAGCCTCAAATTAATTTGTAAGATTGATTAATCTTTCAAAATGCACTTCCAATATGCCTGCCAAGTCTTGACGTGGCTATCAGATCTCATATTTACCTTCTTATCAGACATATCCTCGGAAAAGAGGACAGTCTGTTCTCAGTAGAATTGCTAAGCAATTTTGGAAAATAGCTGATAAAAAACTACTGCATTACTTGGTCTGTTGTCTGCTTTATAAGGAACTCTTAAGCAAAGATTGATTTTTTAATTTTTTTTTTACTATTGCTGACTACCAAACATGTTCATCTAGGTAGCATACAACTGGCCAACTGTGACTACTATCATTCCACGTTTCTGTGGAATCTTTGTAGGTTTTCAGCTTACATATCAAGACAAAAAAAGTCTTAAGAAACATATCAAATATATGCAGCATAAGAGGACTTTACCATCCACTTTTCAGTTCTCAGAGGACAAACTGCTCCTACTTCATTATCTGTGAACCGTAAGAACTTTGTAACATAATAAAGTTCAGCTCCATCCCAAACAACTGAGCTGAGGCTGTGCTCCCAGACACTAAGGGGAAACCACGTAGGACAGGTGCTTTCGCTTCAGGGGACCACCTATGTCCATTCTGGGCTTTGAGTCCAGTTTTATTGGGGCTGAGGTGGCTGTGCAGTCACCAGACCAGGACTGAACCTCAGTGTTAGAGCTCCTCTCCTCTGCTTCTCTGAAGAATTTCTCATACTTGTCCAAATATGGAGGTCTCTCTGGTAGCAGATAGTAGTGTGTTGAACTGGCCTTCTTACCATTTTCAATAATTGGAAGAATGCAAGGGACCCTGTTGGAAGATCCTTCACTATTTTGTCTTTGTAGAGCTTTGCTGCTGACATACTTAGGATCAGGTGCAAAGCTCTGGGTGGGGGGCATAACCCCGTTGAGGTATGATGGAAGGCTTTTGGGGCTGGGGGTGCGGGAATTGCTGCGTGACAGAGGTTCTCGAGGGGGCACTTTGGGAGGCCTGTCTTCATCACTGTATGCACTGGAAGCAACTTCTGCTGACCACCTTCTGTAGTCTGGCTTGAGAGCCCTTGGGGGTATGGGAACCCTTGGGGGAACCTCTGGTTTGTCTTCATCAGAAGTTGGAGATGACCTGTTTAAGTGTCCGGTTAGTCTCACTATGGGTTTATTGAGAGATCCAGCTGGCCCAGAATGGGACCTTCGCAGGCGTCGATGCAGCTGCTGTGGAGGACAAATACTGGATATGTACACATTTAGGCTTTGTGTGGGGTTGGCATCTTCTGGTTTTGGTCCTGTTGGAGTATCAAAATAAGCATAGTTGATTTGTCCACAGCCCCTAAAGCTCCGACGGCTTGGAGCGCTGGATTTAAAAGGAGGAAGTTCATAATCTTCTAACAAAAAGTCAGTATCTGAGCTAGTCAGGAATTCTACCTCTTTGTCAACCTCATCTGGAGTAAAGTCTTCAGATATAGGCAGAGGGGGTAGTGGCCTGCAGCTGCGATCATTAGAAGATGCAGACAGAAATTGAATTGGTCCATTTTTTATTGGCATGTGAGGAGGTGTTTCTTCAGAAACACAGCCCATGGTTAAAGACAGTTTACTAAAGCCAGGAACAAGATGGTCGTCATACCTTGGAATTGGCTGTTCATTTTTGGGACTTACAGGAGGTGGACTGGATTTCTGAGATGGGACTTGGATGCAACTTCCAGCAATGTGGTCACTCACAGAAGCCTGGTTGGAAGAGTGCCCTGAAAAGGTGAGAAATTCTTAGAGACACTTTTCTAAATAACACTCCAGCACATGACTCTGCATATTTAATTCCCTCTAACGCAACGGATGTTTAATTCTAATTTCTGTTTTTTAATTAAATTCTAATGTCTGTTAAACCTCTCCACGTAGTGAAATGCAAGTATTACAGATCTCATCTGGTTGTGGATTTATGCATTTAGTTAAGGTAGTAGCAGATTATCTTAATTTTTTAGACCAGTGCTCCAGTTAAATGAGGCCGCTCAAGAGACCCCAAGCATAAGCAAGAGACCTACAAAGATCCCAGCGTAAGACTACAAGAGAACAAGTGCTTTTTCCCAAGTATTTTTTCCATCCAAAGCGCGATTCAGGGAACTGCTCTGTGCAGGGCGGACGGGAGGGGTGGGCGTGTTTTGGATTTAAAGTGTTTTTCTCGGCTGGTGCTGCCAGCAGGGGGCAGCGCGGCCCGCGGGGATTTTCCAGGGACAAATCCTGTGCCACACTTTGTACTTACCTGGGGATGGCAAATGCTGCTCGGCTGATGGGTTTAAATTGTATGTCACTGCTATAGGGTCCACATTAAAGAAAGCACTAAAAAAAAAAAGAAAAAAAAAAGCCTTCATTGTAAATGAACCATAGGGCTGTATTTGCACAAGTATTCATAACACTCTAACACTCTTTTCATAGACTTGAAGATGCAGTCGATAAATTTTAGCCTCACTCACTTTTCAAATCCACTGTGGGTACCCCAGCAGGTTTTCAGACTGCCCATGCCTTGACTGGTGTGAAGAAATCCGGTTTTTAAGGGGGCTCTCATCTCCTGAGCAGCAACTCCTGCAGTTGACATTGTGCAGTGTTCTCTGAGGATGTCTCACAACCCTTGATATTCAGGACTTGGCAGGTTTCCTGCAGTTTTCATTCCCTTCAAGAGAGAGCACATAAATATCAGAAATACAAACCTGATGTTCCATGCCTCATCTGAAATTTCAGTTTCAAGGAATTAAAGAGCTCTGTAAAAAAGGCCTCCTATCCTAATACTTGCCAACTTAACTACACTTCTTGTTTTGAGTCTGATTGCCAAATTAAAGTAGCAAACAGTTAAGTTCTGTTAAAGAACTTCACTGCATAGAACAAAAAGAAAAATACGTTAAGGTATTGATATATGGCAATTGTGTATCCCACAACTTCAGTTCTTGAACAAAAACTACTAGTTATTCATGCAAAAAAGGTTTTTTTAGAAGTTTTTAGAACAATCTAACCTTCAAGTAGCCGTTTTCAGTTGTATCTTTCTGCTAAAGATTTTAGTTTCCAGTGTAGCCAGCCTAGTCTACTGTTAAGTATTATCTTACATAGCCTTTGCTCCAGTAAGCAGAATTATTGACAATTTGAATTAGAATTCTGAAACTTTATTCACATAAAACAGTAACTATTTTAACTAACTTAAACATTAAGATACTTTAAAACAGCCTCAAGTCTTCTAGCTATTTCAAACAAATTGGAATTCTAATGATTTGAAATAATCTCAGCTGAATCTGCCCTGCTGCATTCAAATCTATTTTGAATGTGTGAAGAATGCTTTATCTGGCCCATTTATGGCAGAAAAAAAATGTTGGCAATTGCTTTATACTGAGTAAGTAATTACAGTCAACGGAAGAAACTGACTCTCATCAGGGAGGGGAAGAGACAATGTAAAATTAGTCAGCATTCTGAAGGCAGGAGAAATTAAGTCCAAGACTATAAACAAGATGTTCTCTGGGTCTCTGCTTCATCTACACAAATATCCTACATTCAGCAAGTGCAATACGGTCTGTTTAAAAAAAAAACATACAAAAAAACCTACCAAACCAAACCCCATGCAAAACAGTTTGTGTCTCTCTTGAGAATCAATACTATGAGCATATAATATTAATGTGAATTTGTCCATATCCCTCCACCAAAAGAATTCCATGTAAAGAAAAGGCAGCCAACAACTGAGGGCTAGCTATATCAGGGCACAGGAAACATGGCAACAAAACCTTCACAATGTGCTACTGCAAGAAAATGAGGTACAGACACAGGTAGTGGCTTATGCTTATGGTAAATCAGCCCAAAGCCAGGCCTTCCTGCAGATGTGTAATCTCCTTTTTCTTTGTGAGGAAAGATCCACCAGACTTGTCTGTGCTGTGAGGGATGGGCAGACTCCTAAGGACTGTAAAACAGGTGCCCGAGGATCAGTTTGCAATCCAGCATCACTATTTGCAATTAATAAACAATTGTTTGAGAAAGAACAACTCTGCTGCATTCCTCCAGTTCTGAATTGGGTCAATGATGATCAGTATTGATCATCTTAAGAAAACAGCAGCATCTGGGTATATGTACATTTATGTGTGAGACCTAATCCCATTCTCTTTAGGACTGTGATGGTTTTCTCAATCATGAGAAAACACAGACTTGTCTGTGTCAACAGAAGTGGGATTGTTTTACTCACTGCCAGATACCCAATATATTTTAGGCAGGCATTTCAGAATAACTTCAGTCAGGAGACTTTAACAGAAGCAAACAAAGGCCAAACCAATGTTTGCAGCACAGTCCTACTTCATTCAACCCTCCTGATTTTAGAAAGGCCATATTCTTCCTTTTCAGACAACCTCCTTAAAAAGCTAGCTTAACCCTGGAAATTTCTGCATAACACAGTTCAGTTGGACCCTTCTCAGTAACAGAACTACAGTTATTTCATAGCAAAATTAAATAAAAACACAGAGCCCTGGGAAGCAATAACAGTTCTGTAAGTGCAAGCAGAACCACTCTTCAGGGGAGCAGAGCACTAGGGATACCCATTTGTCAAAATTATTTAAGCAGCACAGTACACATAAAGCACCAATTCTAAAATTACTTCATACCAACATAATTTCCAAATAAGACATCCATTTTATCAGCTCACACTGTATTGAACAGTGATTTTTTGTGCTTCACGGATCCTATCCTATTAGCAACAAATCTACAAAAGAAAGGAGCTTAATTAAGAGAGCTTAAGGCTAATGCCTGCTATCCATTTCAATATTTCTAAACCAAATGCAACTCACAAGTTAAAAAAGTGCTGGTACAGGACACTGATTAGTCAGCAAATGATTGTGCTCCACCTCAGTGTGTGTACAAGATCTGACAGGACCGTGAGACATTGATTATGATACAAAAATGAGAGGAGGGGGAACAACTGCTGTAGTTTGAGAGCACATGCTGGCTGTGATAACACACAACCCTTGCAGGGCTTATTAAGAAGCCCAACCTCCACCAAATCCCACGCCTAAACCACTGCTGGTAATTACTGTGTCAGCTTTCTGAATGCTGTCTAAATCTCAGCTCAAGACTGATAGTTGCACAATCACCTCTCTGAAATCTCTCTGGAATGCTAAGCTCAACATCTGAAACAGACTTAAATATTTACATACTCCAGGAAAAGGTAATTTTCACTAGTTTCAATCAGTCTTCTTTTATTAAAAATAAAGCCCAGTTTATATAGCTGTAAAACTTGCTTCATTCATCAATGACCTCTTTGTGAATTCACAGGTGATCTGCCTTGACAATTTAGAGTTATGAAACTGTCCTCTGTGCCTTCAGCTAGGCTACCAAGAGAGGCAGTGCTTCCACTAAACCACCTGATTACTTTTTCAGTGGAGTCTAGAGAAATGGTGCTTGTATTTTAAAACATGGGTAAGCTTGTTTGAAAACACTATCTTAAGAGGAAGATGAGAACAGTAACTGAATACAAAGTTTGTATTTTAGACAGCGTGCTCTTACTAAAGTAGTACATATTATATTCTAGTAATTGGTATTTAGTAATTATATTCTAGTATTAAAAAAATAAAATTGACAAAAGTCAGCCATGAAGATATAAACATCAACAGTTTTCACTGCTATCCCAATTCTGCCTCCTTAAAAGTTTAAGGATCTAAACTTAGCCATAAAATAACATCAGACTATATTTGCTAAAGAAAATGGGCAGCATGCAGTAATGAAACATTCCTGCTCTCACATTTATGTGCTGCTCATTTGCACAGAATGGCCTTTCAGTTCCTCTGCTTGTCTGACCTACTTATGCAGTTTATGACATTTAGGAAGACTGAAGATGTTAACGTTTGTGTTATTTGATAGAAATGGAGTACAAACTAAAAGTATGGCTGGTAATTTCTCCAGGGCATTTACAAGACAAGGCAATTTGGAGATTTGCTGGTGCTTTAGGAAGCTGCTGACACCCTTCCCTGAAAGGCAAAGTAACAGTGCAAAGCAGGTACTTGTAATCATCCAGGTCTCCCTGTATTCACAAATAGCAATAATAGCAAGTATGGGAGAGGAGATTGATATTTTAACTTTTTTTTTTTTTTACAAAGGCAAATATACCTTCAGACTACAACAGGATGGCTGTGTGTAAGCCAAAAATAGTCACACATGTCCATGAACAGTAGTGTATCTACATAGTGAGAACTGTGGAAAGGTTTTTGCAGTAAGTTGAATTATGTCAAATATCCCAAATATACAGTTTTCATACAGATACATAATAAATAGTTGTGTCACAACAACAGCAATCCTCTGTTTTCCATATATTTTCCATATATTTTAGCTCAACCTATCACTGATCACACACAGAATCTTATTTCTCTGTTCCCTGTTAATGCAACCAAATATTTGAGGCAAGTTAAGCTCATAACAAAGAAAACCTTTCTGGTATGCACAGCAGACCAAAGCACGCTCTAGAATGTTTCACAGATTGGGGATGGAATACAGCAGCTTGCTGTACAGATTTCTGAATGCCTGTACAAACTTTCAACAGGTTTTATAAAGGCAGCACTCTTGACAAGGAGCTCATATACTCCTTGGAAGAAATGGGAAAAAGGGGAAGGAAAAAAATAAGACCTACTTACCCCTTTTGGGAGGGGAAGAAACGTGTCTGCCTTAATCCACAACCTATTTTTGCTCACCTTGCCACCACATTATCTTTAACAAATCTCAGAAACAATTCACAGGAGGAGGGGCACATTTTTGCACTACCAGTCATCTACTCCAGCTAGCTGTTCCTTATTTGACAATGTGATGTAATTTCCTTTTTCTCCTCTGACTTTCTATTTAACATAAGTACCTGAGATAGAGCCACCCCTTTTCAGTATTTCAGTATTTCAGACTTCCAAGTATTGGACTTTAAAAACCTAAGAGCTGTTAATATACTTTCAAGAACTCCAAATACTTTTAAAAAATGTTAAAAATTCTGTTTTTCTAGTTCTTATCCCTCAAGTAGTTCTGTCTTTACAGCTAGATGAATGCTGAGTAACCAACACTTAGCAGAAACAGCCTCATGAGAAGGTTGGTTTAAATCTATTCACTTAGTAAATAATTAGATCTTCTTTAATATGCACCAAACCTCCACAGTGCAGTTCAGTATTCCTGAGTCACAGGCCAAAGCACACTCAGATACTGGCCTCAGAAGGTATTTCCATTTATAGAAATTATTTTCTTTACAGTTATTGTATAAATGAATTACATTCTTAACTCTGAGATATTTTTGTACATATTCTGCCAACCAGAAATGGACCATTCTGTGGTAAAGAATTTAAGACTATGATCACTAAACAGTCAAATTATGGGTCCTTAAATAAAACTAATCCTTATGGGTACACAACAGACAAATCAACTGAACAGCAGACAAACTGCATTTAGATTGTAACAGTCAGCTATTTGGAATATATTTAAAGAACCACAGTTCATCAAGGAGCTTTAAGTTCAGTTAAAATTCGGGCTACCATTTCACAGTCCTACACAGCAAATGGGAGTAACCTATAAATTGCCAGTAGAAAACTAATAATTAAATAGCAAGACAATTGCCTTGCCTCTGCTTGTCAAATTTCAGATGCATGCTTAAGGTATGGTACTTCACCCTCCTGAAAATTTTAATGTGAATATAGACAGCTTACATCCAGGAAATAAAAATTCCTTTCTAGCTGACTCAGACTCATTACCATAGTGTTAGACACACTGTGATAAGTTTTAATTCTCTTTTCTACTACAGAGAACCGGAACTGTTTTTTCTCCAAAATAAGTCATGTACTGCAGAGCATGACAGATATGGGGCTTCACCAAGAACATATGGCCCCCAACTCAACAGGTAGGTTTCTATTAAAAAAAAAAAATATCAAAAAATAGTTCCATATAGGTAAATTGCTAAGGAAAGCTAAGTTTGTGCATAAAGTAAATTGAGTGAATAATACGGGCGAATTGAGCAGTTTAAGTGGATTATAAATGCAATTCACAAATACATTTGTGATGCAGAGGCATCATTCACCTGCCATTCCAGTACAACAAAGATTCAGGTATTCCCAAAATGACCAAAGAGACCTTGGCCCCAGAGCCTTTCCCATCCAGTTAATATGTAATGAGGTTCTGTTATCTTTGGATCCAGCACAATAAATTTTTTGCTTATTCAGAACACTGCACAGGTGACAGGAGAGCACAGCAGTGTCCGAGCCCCGGCCTGCCCGCTCTGCTGGCACTGTCAGTACCGAAGGACACAGCCACGTCTCCAGGTTTAACCACCACAGACTGGCTATTTCAGAAAATCGAGCATAAGTGCGTAATGAGGCATTAAGTCACAAAGAAATGTTTATTCTAAATTAAGCCAGCCTAAATTAGAGTGCGAAGCGCAGAGCCCGAGCCCACAGTGCGGTCTCTTGTTTACTCACAGGAGCGAGAGGAGCAGCTCGGAAGCGAGGGAGAGGAGCCCGATACAGTTTCAGGTCAGGGAGAAAACGCGTGGCACGCCACGCTCCTTTCCAAGAATGCGGCTCCGCGCTCCGCCGAGCCCGGGCGGGTCCCGTCCCACTTACAGCGACTCCCGCGGGTGTCGCACCGAGATCCCCCGCCAGCCCCAGGAGCGGAGCCGCGGCGGCTCCGGCCCTGCTGCCCCCCAGCCCCCCTCAGCACAAC